>JAAKBH010000503.1:0-231613 GCA_019776075.1 Amaranthus palmeri
TATCTATATCTATATATATATATATATATATATATATATATATATATATATATCTATATATATATATATATATATATATATATATATATATATATATATATATAATATCTATATATATATATACACGTAAATCAAATATTTCAAGTAATATGGAACGGATGAACTACTATGAGACTCCCTCTGGACTTTGTTGTTTCTTATAATTGTTCACACGAGAAATATTCATGCAAATTAAATCTTTTACATGGTGAATATACTATATTATAGAGTAATAAATTAAGTGGAGAAAGAAAAGAGATCATAAATATTTAAAAATATAAAATTAAAGTTAATGGAAGATATATGGAGACCGCAACTGACCACAACTATAAAAAATATTTAATTAAAGTGAGTAGGAAACATGTGTGAATCATAAGCAATGTAAAAATGTTAAAATGAAGTTATTAAAACATAAGTAGGGACTGTTTCGGTTAAGAAACTGTCGAATTTGTAAAGGGGAAGTTTAAGTAGAAAGTACCTTCAAATGTAAGGAAGTGGGAAGATCTGACCTCCGCGTGCGGTGTTCCTGCAACCACAAGGAAAGCTAACCCGGGGGCCTATGTCCCGGAAAGGCTCTCCGATGCTTAAGTCAGATTCAGGAAAAGATATGTGAATGTAATAAGTGTTTAGAGTAAGATTGCCTAACCTGATCATTGGAGACGATTCTTCCTTATAAAGGGGAAGCACCCATGGAAGTTATCTTTGCCCCAGCGGTTATTTCTGAAGTGTAAGGGACATAGTGGAGGGCGGTTATCCGGGACATGGAGAGGTTATGTGTGGAAGTGTCTTTGACCGATTAACTGCAACTTCAGTTATGGTCTTCACACATGATAAGATTTGATAATGCTGACTTTGCTTGTCATACCTTGACCTTTGACTTGTTGACCAAGGGTATTCTAGACCTTTTACGTACTTGGGATTTATGATCCCCAACATTAGCCCCACACATATAGGGCGAGGAGATGGCCTTGGCCTGTATGTGGAAGAACGTTACTCGAATCTTTAACTCTTGGATACCTTGTGGAATCATAACAAGGGGTCCGAATTTATAATAATTCGGTTCTTAAAGAAATTCCTGCCCAACATTGGCGACGGGGTCCGAATTCCCCGTATTTCGGCCACTTTAATAGAAGTGCAGGGATCCGAATCATGCGTGTTTCGGCTCTTGTAAATAATTTCTGAATTTCGGACCTTGAATATATTGACTAGCTTGCAAGAGTTCCACAGCAACAACCGAATCTACATTTCGGATTGGGCAAGACAATTCATTGTGAAATAGAATTTTATAATCAATTGACTTCCGTTGCAAGACTTCTTGACAAAAGTTTATAGCATCTTTATGTGAATTCTATACTTAGACAATTCTATACTTCCTCAAACTTGGGCGTAACATCTGTCTCATTTCCTTGGGATTCGGAGCCAGGCCTTTGGGCACTATCTAGCCAAGTGCCGCAGAGAAAATTATCATCAGAGGGGTCCGAAACATATTTAATTCGGCCCAGGAAGAATGACAAAATGGACTTAGTTTTTTCAAGTCCCAAATTTCATCAAGTCAAGGGTCCGAAACTTAAATTATTCGGCCCAGGAAGAATTATAAAAGCTTTGCCCCAAAAGCATGTTATTTGGGAAAAACAAAGAGGGTCCGAAACTAGTATGTTTCGGCCCTAGGTAATGCCATTTACAACTTTTTAACCTCGAAGCTTTTGAATTAAATTCAATTGAATTCAATTGGGCCTTCACTTCTAGAATGCATCTAGGGGTCCGAAACTTACATGTTTCGGCCCTAGGTGTTTATAAATTGGGCTTCTCTTCTTTGAATAAATATAGGGGTCCGAAACACCATTGTTTCGGCCCTAATAGAATACTTTGAAGATTTCCAAAATCCAAGCATTGGAATACATATAAGGGGTCCTAAACATGTACGTTTAGGCCCTAAGTAAAATACTTAGAATATTTTCAAAATCCAAGCATTGGAATACATATAAGGGGTCCTAAACATGTACGTTTAGGCCCTAAGTAAAATACTTAGAATATTTTCAAAATCCAAGCATTGGAATGCATATAAGGGGTCCTAAACATGTACGTTTAGGCCCTAAGTAAAATACTTAGAATATTTTCAATCGTCAAAGCTCGTTTAATTACGGGGTCCGAAACTAAGTTGTTTCGGCCCATGAAAGTTGGTACAGCATGATTCGGTAATAGTTGGTACAACATGTTTCGGCAATTAGAAGACTTTTAATATCTTCTAATATCTTCATATACTTGCAAGACTTTTAATATCTTGGGAAGGCTTTGGCCTAGGAAGATACGACCACTAATATTGGGAAGCATGATTCGGCAATTAGAAGACTTTTAATATCTTCATATACTTGCGAGAAGATTAAATCCCCACAGCAATATGTTTCGGACCGTATTGCATCTAATGCGGTTACTGACTTCTTTTGTACATACCTTAGTTGATGACTTATCATATTCAGGAAGGTAGTACAGATAATCAAATTTTTATCAGTACTCTAAGGTAGCCGAAACAAATTATACTTCACAAGCCGAATATGCGGTTATATAATTTGATATACTTGCGACATTTAGCCCCAAAAATACTTTATTTGGGGAAGCATGGGGTCCGAATTGCATCTAATTCGGCCCTAGAAGTATAATTTGATATACTTGCAATATTTAGCCCCAAAAATACTTTATTTGAGGAAGAAAGGGGTCCGAATTACATCTAATTCGGCCCTAGAAGTATAATGTGATATACTTGCAACATTTAGCCCCAAACATACTTTATTTGGGGAAGAAGGGGGTCCGAATTGCATCTAATTCGGCCCTAGAAGTATAATTTGATATACTTGCAACATTTAGCCCCAAAAACACTTTATTTGGGGAAGAAAGGGGGTCCGAATTGTATCTAATTCGGCCCTAGAAGTATAATTTGATATACTTGCAACATTTAGCCCCAAAAACACTTTATTTGGGGAAGAAAGGGGGTCCGAATTGTATCTAATTCGGCCCTGAAAGTATACTTAGGTATACTTAATAGCTTGACCCCAAAATACAATTTTTGGGGAAGAGAGAAGGGGGTCCGAATAGAGGGTAATTCGGCCCTTGGTATACTTAGGTATACTTGATAGCTTGACCCCAAAATACATTTTTTGGGGAAGAGAGAAGGGGGTCCGAATAGAGTATAATTCGGCCCTATGTATACTTAGGTATACTTAATAGCTTGACCCCAAAATACTATTTTTGGAGAAGAGAGAAGGGGGTCCGAATAGAGCATAATTCGGCCCTTATGTGTACATAGGTACACTTAGATGATTTAGCCCCTAAATCAACTTATTTTGGGGGGTCCGACTCATAGGAGCCTCTGACCTCAAGACAACAAATAGCAACCAAGAATTCCACATGTATCAAAGTAAATTCGGAATTTGTGCAATTCTTTGCAAATCAAACATGAACATAGGTTCATATTATAAAGCCAACATCAAAGTCTAACAGTAACAATATAACAGTAAACGGTGTTCGACTAAATATTCAAAAGTAGAAGATAACAGGAATTAGGAAATAGTTCAGAAAATAACTTGCAAATTTTTGCCCTCAACTTGCTTTTTGTCACCGTCACGGTTGAGGAAACGGTCTAACTTCCCTTCTTCTGCATATTTGTGTAAAATTTTCTTCAGTTCACGGCAGTTGGGAAGGGTATGGCCGTGTTCCTTGTGATATTCACACCACAAATCCATGTTTCTGCGGAATTTGGGTGTGTGAATGGCAGCAGGGGCAGGCAACTGGTCCCGGATGGCGTAAAAAATGTCTTTTCTATTGCGGTTAAACCTGGCCTCAAAACCATCATCATTGATGTCTCTGGGAGGATACTTCCGGTCTCGATCAGGCCTACCGGATCCTCTTTTGGAGTTTTGGTCATCATGCCTTGATTTGTCTCGAACGTCTGCCATTTTATCATTCTTTCTTTTTCTGGACGTTGGATCCAGTTGTTGGCAGATGTCCGATGCGGTGACAAAACTTCGTGCTTGTCTCATTGCCTCAGCATAGGACTTTACTTGGTTTTCCAGGAGTTGGAACTTCAATTTATGGGTTCTCATGCCGTTGATCAGAGCCGAAACAGCAATCGACTCTTCCAAGTCTGTAACCGCCAGTACTCCGTCATGGAATCGCTGTAGGTAGGCGGATAGAGACTCTCCATCTTGTTGTGTGATGCTTAACAGATGGAAGTTAGATTTTTCTTGTCTTTTCGATGCTGTGAAGTGACTAAGGAACTTGGCCTCGAGTTCAGAGAAACTATGTATGCTTCCGTTAGGAAGCGAGGTAAACCATGTCAGGGCTAGGCCTGTGAGAGTGATCGAAAAGAACTTGCATAGGAGAGAAGGGTCTGTTGTATACAGAACCATGACGTTCTTGTAGGCAATCATGTGTTCTTCAGGACATTGACTACCAGAGAATGGAGGTATGGTGGGCACCTTTATCTTAGACGGATTAGGTGTGGCTAGAATGTCTGCTGATAAGGGAGAGTTCAGTATCATAGGCGCTTCCCTCTCGCGGGGGTTAGCAGAAGATTCCGCCACATAGTCTGTAACTGCCCGATCCTGAAAATTTCTGGATCTTTGTTGTCTTTTCCCATCTATGAAGCTTTGGACATTATTGCTTCTCTCTCTCCGGCGGCTGTCGAGGTGAGTCCTCAAATCGCTCGTACGTCTTCTAGAGGAGATGCAGTGAGAGTTATCTCTTTTGGAAGGAGTTGGTTGTGAAGTTTTTGCCCGGGAATGGGCTGGATTTTCGTCGACCTCCTGCCGAACTTGTTCGGAAGGAGCCTTGTTTTGTTCCGCAACCAGTGCTTGCAAATCCTGGATTTGCTGTGTCATTGTCGCTAAAGTGGCATTAATGTCTGGATTGTTCGGGACCGCAGAGGGCTGTTGGGTAGCCACATTGTGCAACTGTTCAGCAAAGGTTCGGGACAGGTTGTTGGCAAGAGCGTCAAGATCCTGCCTTGTAACTGGTCGGTTTTCACGTTGTGAAGTGGAAGTGTCAGTGCTGCGGGCAACAAACGCTTCTTTGGTATTTGTTCTTCTTGGTGCCATGTCTTAGACTTTGGGTGGAGTTTCTGGTGTTTTGAAGGATAATACTTCTGTCTTCCCCACAGACAGCGCCAAACTGTTTCGGTTAAGAAACTGTCGAATTTGTAAAGGGGAAGTTTAAGTAGAAAGTACCTTCAAATGTAAGGAAGTGGGAAGATCTGACCTCCGCGTGCGGTGTTCCTGCAACCACAAGGAAAGCTAACCCGGGGGCCTATGTCCCGGAAAGGCTCTCCGATGCTTAAGTCAGATTCAGGAAAAGATATGTGAATGTAATAAGTGTTTAGAGTAAGATTGCCTAACCTGATCATTGGAGACGATTCTTCCTTATAAAGGGGAAGCACCCATGGAAGTTATCTTTGCCCCAGCGGTTATTTCTGAAGTGTAAGGGACATAGTGGAGGGCGGTTATCCGGGACATGGAGAGGTTATGTGTGGAAGTGTCTTTGACCGATTAACTGCAACTTCAGTTATGGTCTTCACACATGATAAGATTTGATAATGCTGACTTTGCTTGTCATACCTTGACCTTTGACTTGTTGACCAAGGGTATTTTAGACCTTTTACGTACTTGGGATTTATGATCCCCAACAGGGACCATAATCATTAATAAAATATTAAAATAAGGATGAATATGGTTAATTATGTCTTAACAGCTAGGGCTGTTCAAAAATACCCGACCCGCTTGACCCGATCCGTTGACCCGCCGTCCCGTAATATAAATGGCAGGTCAATTTCTTAAAAAAATTATAATGTACAGGTCGGCTACTCGACCGGTCTTAACCGGGTCGGATCATGGGCCTAAATAAATTTTTAACGGGTACCCGGTTGACCCGCTTTATAAACAAGCAATTATGTTTTTTAGAATTTCTTTTCAAATGACAATTTCTAACGTGGGTTGTTTGTTAATTTAGTCTTCTGTTTTCCCTTATATATGTTGATTAAGGGGTCTCACTTCTTTATTTTGATGAATTTAGTCTCTCCAAGTTTATTCAATCTAATTTGTGACTATTAGTATTTGATCTTTTGAATCAAAAATCAGATTTTTCAATTGCATATATCAAGTTCATCAAGTTTCTTATATCACTGACCCAAAATATTGGGTCTTCAATTGGATTGTATATTATATTATTAATCTTTCAATTATTTTTAGTTGCTTCTTCATATTACAAATACAACCGGGTACCCGTGTCCCGACCCAATTTATCCGGGTACCCGTAATTCGGGTACCCGGATAAATTAGGCCGGGACACAGGCCGATAAAAAAAGTACCCGACTAACCGGGTACTCAGCTTTACGGGTACCCGAAATGCTGGGTACCCGTTAATGAACACCCCTATTAACATCGAGTAATTATTGTCTGACTTTTTGATCAACTTAATAATAATAATCCATTATTAGTAACATCGGACAATTATTAAATCGACCTTTTGACGTTGTTACTAATCATTCGCTGTTAGTTTCAGCGAATATAGTCGGACTGATAGACACTTATCTTAAAAAAATAAAATTAGGAAAAATTGTCGAGAATAACCCGTACTTTTAACTTTTTCCTGTGAATAACCCGTACTTTTGATTATTCATAAATAATCCGAACTTTGAACCCAGTTTGCTCACAGCACCCCCTCCTCATTTTTGACCGATTGTAGCAAGTAACCCCAACGAAATTACTTGTTTCCCCTTTATTTTGTTGTAAAAAGTATACTAATTTATAATTACTATAAATTAATAATACACAATGTTGTAGAAAAACAAGTTACATATGACAAAATAACTATTGCTTATAATCCACCCTTGAGATCTTCAAATGCACCAATCTTCTATGAACAAAGTAACTAAGAAGATTTTGTGGAACTTGATACAAATCCTAGGCGAGATGCTCTTTCCTAAAACGATATTTCCTCCCTACAACGGTGCTTGGGAATCAACCGGAAATTCGCTTTGAGATACAAAGGATTACATTAACCTTCTAGCACAAGAAGATTAATATGACATAAATTAACTTAATGGAAAGTAAGAATGGAGAAGACACAAATAAGGATTGCAAGTTCTTATTTGAAGGCTAAGGGAGAAAAGAAAATTCAGAAATATTGATGTAAAAATTGGTAGTTTCTTACATCCCATGAGTATTCATATATATAGAATGCTCATAACCTTTCATGAAGTAAAACGTCACTTCACGAAACAACGAGTTAATCCGCGAATCACGAGATCGATATCGCACTTCACTTAACTCATCCGACTCAAGGAACACGGCCTTATATTTTAATATAAACCGTAGGAAGAATATACTATAACTTCCCATGCAAAATAACTTCCCATGCAAAATAACTTCCCATGCAAAACCACGCAAGAAATCACGAAAGAAGATCCTTGAATAATAAACATTTAATTTAATTAAATTATTTTAATTAATTTAATTAATTAAATCATTTCCGATTACTATTATACACACTAAATTCCAACAATCCTCCCCCATTTAGAGTGTATAATCCTTTCCTTCATTAGCAAACCATAATTACCAACCCATTCCACGCATCAATGCCAATGTCCTTCCGGATTGAATTGACACCTAGTACCACGCATCTTTACAATTGATAATATCCCTTAATGTCCTTCCGGATTGAATTAAGCGGATATATCTAACCAATTGAAGGAGTAGTACACATGAAATAATTCATTAATTTACATCGTTGACACATTAAAGGCCATGTGTCCATATCTATTCATAAGTTCATTGAAATCACAAGATGCCCCTTGATTTCTTTAAGACGGCCAAATCTTGAACTTATATAGGTAGCTTCTCCCTAATATACCATGCTTTCGTGAATAAAGCATTCAATCTAGAGATCTTCATAACTCTAGAAATGGAGACTTCGAGGAACGACTCTACTACCTCGTTTTTAACATCACGAACAAAGTGATTAAAGGGTCTAAAATCACTTCCCAACAACTGATGAACGATCAATCCACATTGAATTCAAGACTAGATGTTTCTTCTAGCGTTGAATTGGGTTTCGCTCATGGTGTTGAAGATGGGCATAAACCAATTCCTTGAACCATAGGATCAAAGGAATACCTACTCAACAGCTTAGTAAACTGATCCGCCATATTGAGTTTAGTATTAACATAGTCAACAGAAATGACCCTTCCCTTGATAAGTGCCCGCACAAGACTATGTCTTAGTGCTATATGTCTTGACTTACCATTATATGTTTGACTATACGCTCTGTTCATAGCCGATTCACTATCACAATGGATAGCCACCGGTGAAATCGGCTTAACCAATAGAGGAATCTCATACATGAGATCTCTTAACCATTCCGCTTCCTTGCTAGCTGACGCTAAAGCAATAAACTCAGAACACATCGTAGAATCTGCAACACATGTTTGTTTCTTAGACGCCCATGAGATGGCACCTCCCCCAAACATGAAAACCCATCCACTTGTAGAAGAATTATCTTCTTTATTGGATGCCCAAGTTGCATCAGAATATCCTTCCAAAACCGGAGGATCTCCACGATAAAACAAACCTAAATCCTTGGTTCTAATCAAGTATCTAAGTACTCGTCTAACCGCTTTCCAATGGGTAGGACCAGGATTTTGAGTAAACCTACTTAACTGACCCACCGCAAAAGCAATATCTGGCCTCGTACAGGTCATTGCATACATCAAAGATCCAATGATCTTTGAATATTCCAATTGAGAAATCGCTACACCTTTATAAGGTAATAACTTCTCGCATGATCCATGGGAGTGGAAATAGGAGCTTTCTCAAGCATATTAAACCGTTTGAGAATCTTCTCAATATAATGAGATTGATTTAACATAAGACCTCCACCTTGACGTATTATCTTAATTCCTAAGATAACATCGGCCTCCCCCAAATCCTTCATAGAAAAGGATGTTGACAAAAATTCTTTTGTCAATTCCACTTGCTCTATACTTGTACCAAATATGAGCATGTCATCGACATAAAGGCAAATGATAACCCCATTTCCTTTATTGTCGAATTTGCTATAAACACACTTATCGGCCTCATTGACAACAAAACCAAAAGACAATATCGTGTCATCAAACTTTTGATGCCACTGTTTTGGTGCTTGTTTAAGTCCATAAAGTGACTTAACCAATTTACACACCTTCTTTTCTTGTCCTTTAACAACAAACCCTTCGGGTTGTCTAATGTACACTTCCTCCTCCAAATCACCATAAAGGAATGCCGTTTTGACATCCATTTGATGAATCAACAAATTATGGATGGAAGCTAAGGCAATTAAGAGCCGAATAGTTGTGGTTCTAGCAACCGGTGCATATGTATCGAAATAATCGATACCTTTCTTTTGTCTAAAGCCTTGCACCACTAATCTTGCTTTAAACCGAATCACGGACCCATCGGGTCTACGTTTAACCGTAAAAATCCATTTACTACCAAGCGGAGTACAACTTGGAGGTAGGTCGGCTAAGACCCAAGTGTTATTCCCCATGATGGAATCCATTTCATCATTGATGGCTTCTTCCCAAAAAGCCTTATCACGAGAAGACATCGCTTCATCGTAAGTAGTAGGATTGTCCTCCACGTTTAAACAATAAAGTGTGGATGTACAAAGAGAATCTCTTGTACCCTCTACTAAGTAGACTTGGAAATCCGGACCAAATGATTTAGCAATCCTTCCTCTCTTACTCTTCCTAAGAGAAATCTCTACATGCTCATCATTTGATGGAGCATCTAGAGGATCAAGTTGATTTTCATCAACCTCTTGAACATCGGTACTAAATTGTAGGTCTTTAGGCCTACCAATTGATGAAAATCTAGTCTCATCAAAAATAGCATCTCTAGACTCAATAATCGAATTAATCGATATGTAGTCATTAGGTTCTATTACATAAAACCTATAAGTATGACTATGATGTGCATAGCCAACAAAGATGCAATCGAAACCTCTTTCACCAAGTTTCTTTCTTTTATTATTGAATAATATACATTTAATTTAATTAAATTATTTTAATTAATTTAATTAATTAAATCATTTCCGATTACTATTATACACACTAAATTCCAACATATTTGAGCTGCTGGTTGCTGCCTAAATTCATCATCTTCAAAATCTCACATTCCTCCATTGTTAAACCCTAAGCTTAGAGAGAGAAAATTCAAACTTTCCATTCACTCTTTTTTTTTCTTTTTTTTTTTACGAAAATGAATTCTCATTGTTCTTCAACATATAGTAGAGGTTCTAATTTCAATAAGAGTGTGAAAAGTGAGCATGGATTTGTTTTCAAATTGACAATGGCGAAAAAGGGTTTTCGTGCTGGAGAACGGTTCTATTCATGTCCAAAATGGCTCGTAAGTATTTCTTTATGCTTTATTATTATATACATCTATTAAATTTCAAATTATGTTTTGATGAACATTTGTAATTGTAGGATGCCGATAGCAAATTTTTTAAGTGGGAAAACGATCTTGCATCCTCACCTTCATTGTTTTTATATTCTGACATAGTGTTTTCAACTTCACTTAAAACAAGAGATTCATCCTCACTGCCATAATCTTCACTAGCAACATATGACTCATCTTCACTGTCATCTCCACTATTTTCAATCTCACTATGTTCACTCTCACCCAAAAGAGAATTAGCCTCACAACCATGATCATCAATATCATTGTTGTCCATTTTTGGTGCCGTCCTATGAGTTAATTTCTCTCTAGCACAAACATTTAAATCCTTAAACAATTGCAAATCATCCAATTCATTCACAACATATAAATCTACAACCCTCATTTTTGTTCCAATTGTAGCCATTTCCATAACAGATGCATCACTATTAACCCTACGCAGACCTTCTTCAAATGTCGAAGAATTGTGAAGTGAGTAGTATAGCGTATGATCATACTCAATACCAACATTAGTAACTACCAATTTATCCAAATCAAACCACGAAATCAAATCGGGATCAACAGAAACTGTTCAAAATTCCCCACCCAAATACTCCTAACCAGTCCTTTTGAATTTTCCACCATGCCAAATCTTCACAGTAAATGAATGAAGTATATCAACCTATGAATGCAACAAAAAGAATTGAAAAATCAAGATTATTTTTCCAAGTTAATTTTTGCAAAGTAAATGAATCAAACTAATCCACACCATTGAACATAAACAATTGTAATTGCACAGATTTTCCAATCAAACCATGAATTTTCGCACAGTGAACCCTATTTGCATAGTGACAATGTGTTTTTTGGCAAAATTGAAGATAAACAAACCTCCATGAGAATAGAATCACAAACAAAATTAAAGATAAGCACAATCCACCATTGAAATTGCACAGATTTTTCGTATGACATTCGTTTTTCGAACAGTTTCATTTTCGAAATCAATTTCGCACAGTGAACCCTAGATTATCGAACAAAATTGAAAAAAAAAAACTCCATGAGAATAGAATCTTACCATTTTAATGAAGATGAAGAGTACCCACAACCAATTGAAGATAGCCTTGCCAAGATTTGTCTTTGATTTGCAAAATTTGGGATGTATTCATGAACCCTAGAAATGAATTGGGGTTTTTGCTTGTGGAAGTGTCAATTTGAAAGGAAGGAGAAGGTTGTATGGGATTAATTGAAGGCAACCTAGAATAGCCGGTTTCGAATAATAGGGGGTGTTGTGAGCAAACTCAGTATAAAATAGGGATTATTTATGAATAATCAAAAGTATGGATTATTCACAAGCAAACGTTAAAAGTACGGGTTATTCCCGACAATTTTTCCATAAAATTATCACAAACTCACTTTGTAAATTTTGTTAGAAAAAAACTTATGTTGTTCAAATTTTCCGGAAAAAAAGTTCTTGAACAAACTTGGCAATTATTCAAATAATGGAAGGTCTCCTGAGAGACCGTCTATGAGACCGTCTATGGTAAAGACGGCTCTCCTAATAGCCCGACCCAATGATTTTAAATTTTAAAAATAAGGTTGATGATTAATCACTATCAGTTATTTATTTTACAAAATAGACTGGTTCATATTTACCTATCTATGCAATACACTTTTCAAATCCCACATTTTGTAGACTTTTTAAAGTACTATTGAATAGACTTTTCAAATCCCACATTTTGTAGCACAAATTTTGCAACAATTACTCATCAAGATAAGTTATGTCACAAGCCCTAGGTCATGGATTCAGTAGTCTAACATTTCTATTACCAGTAACATGTAAAGCAAAATCAAGAACAAGCTCCAAGCGCAACTTCAAATCTGTAAAGATTGTGGATAGAGAAGAGGCTAAGCTAAAGAAAGATGGTGGATTTGGAGATAAGAAGAAGAAGGACCCATTGTGGCAGTGTATTCAAGAATGTGGGGCCTGCTGTAAGCTTGAAAAGGGTCCCACTTTTGCCACCCCTGAAGAGATTTTTGATAACCCTTCTGATATTGAGGTTATAATCTTCTCAATTATGAATTGATTTTTTATATTTGCATATTTATATGAATTGTTTGGGTTTCGATCCCTACTGAGCGTAGGTATCAATTGTGGGATTTCTTGACTGCGCGCATCTATCTTTACCCCAAGGGTACGAGTATGATTTGTCCGCATCCTTCGAGTAAAAGAAAACCCTCACTCGAACTGTGACTTGTACGGGATACCGGAAGGTCCTTTACTTTTTTATATGAATTGTTTCTAATTGAGAGAAAAAGTGTGTCACTTTGCAGAAATAATCTTTATGTTGAATGCATTTTGATTGGATTTGAGAGATTGTATTTTTTGGGGAGCTTATATTGACTAGAATGTGATTGATTTGGTCTTGTACACAAAATCCGCACAAGAAAAAAAGAGTTAACTGCACATAAACGTGATAAACCCGACAAAGTTCCATTCTAAACCAACAATTGTTATTAGGAGGAGTTATTTTATCATGAATAATCCATTCTGAGGTTTTGGGGGTTGGATTTGGTGGTATGATTTGATTGAGGGAAAAATTATTCTGTATTTTACAGGAAATGGAAGAAAAAAGTGAACTTGAACATTTTCATTGAGGGGGATTGGAGAAAAGTAGTCCCTTTTTCATCATAATTGGATTAAATGGAACTATGGCAATAGGGTTTGGTCAATTATGCATCCTAGCAAAGTTACATTTGAAAAATTAGAATTGAAATTAATTTATTGGGGAATATGAGGCCATTTTAAAACTTATGTGCTTGGATTTTGAGTATCATCTCTCAAACTAATTGAGTAGGTAAAACATGTTACAAATGAATATTCCAAGTAGTTGTGTGAATTACAACATAATACAAAAAGCCTTAATCCCAACATATGGGGTCGGCAACCTGAACCAAACTAATCAAATTGAGAGATCGTTGGCCATGTAGTTGAGTGAATTCCATTACCATCTACCTACATGGGTTTTGGGGTGTCGAATGTACGAAACTTTATCCTTTTAGAGAGATAATAAAAGTTATTCCGATAAAACCTTGGTAGGAAATATCATCTGCAATTTCGCATATATTAAAGTACACTTGATTTCATGAGCCATGTTGTAAAGTGGCGAATGAATTGAGTTTGAATGGTGGGTGCGGCCTAAAATTGGATTTCTTATCATGACTTATGTTTCATAGGTGCAATATAAACTCATTTTCAAGTTACTTTGAGGCCAGCTTGTCCTCATCTTGCTGTTAAGAGAATCATTACCAAGAACTTTGAATGTACTTTATTTCAGTTAGAACTTAGAAGTGTTGATGATCCTACAAAGGTACTTGTGATGATACAAAAAATACGAGAAACTAATGAAAAAGTATATAACAGATGAGCTGATCAACTTCACAATCTAATATATTTAGCGGAAAATTTGTAAATAATACTATCAACTATTGCTCATTGATTCAAAATACCCCTAACTATTAGTATTTAAGTCTGTATACCCCATTTATTGGGATACTTTCTACATTGTTTTCAACCGGCTTTTTCGGGGGTATTTTGAGTCAATGAGCAATAGTTGGGGTATACAGAGTATTATTTACAAATTTTTATATATTTAGCCATATAATTTATCATGTTGGAATAATTTGCTTATTTGATTCTAGTTTTGCCTTATGATCATTGCAGCTTTACAAAAGTTTGGTAGGTGCAGATGGATGGTGCATAAACTTTGATAAGAGCTCTAGGACATGCTCTATATATGATGGTAAAAACTCTATTCACTCATATTTCTCTTATGTTCATGTGACTTTAAAGCTTGGCTTTTGGATCAAACCTTCAAACTTACAGAAGAAATCCGCAGATAGGCCATATTTCTGCCGCGCTGAGCCTGATGTTTTCCAGAATTTGTATGGAATCAATAAGAGAAAATTCAACAAGGAGGCTTGCAGGTATCAGTTGATTAAGGCTTGTTTTCCAGAATTTGTGCATACTCTTTGATTGTGACCTCCTCGTGATGTGGGTATTGGTCTGCCTTTTTCTCACACCTTCTCAAACCCTGCCTTGGGCGAGACTCATTGGGAAAATGATTATGATGATTGACGATGTTGGAAATACTTCACATGTGAGATAAGATCCAATCGATAAAATAGCGGGTTGTTGACCTCTCTCTCTCTATATATATATATATATATATATATATATATTGAGTGAGCTAATCTTTCTACTACCATATGGTTTGGGAAACAATGAACCTCACCAGGTGTATGTAAAAGTCAACACTCTTGACCCGTGGGTTTGTGGGCTTGAGCCTACAGGTGGTCCGTGTCTGCACGACTGGGCCACAGTATGTGACAAATTGTCATGGTCTAATAAACGGTTGTTTTTGCAGTTTTTGCATAGATACAATAAAAGCAATCTATGGTGTTGATTCGGAAGAGTTAGATAAGTTTCACAAGGCTATTAGAAGCTGAGGCGCGTATGCTGGCTTGAACGATGTTGTATGTCTAACGACAAGGTTAGTCTTGTATAGATGAGTATGCACAAGTACTTGAAGTTTGAATATTAGATACCTAACACGATTATTTGGTTTCCGATTATAATGGACTACACTAAAATGAGTCATTTAACCATGTTTACATCTTGGGGTGTTTGGCAAATGACTGTTGACTCTTTTAGTTGGCTTGTTTGACCAGCTGGAATGTTGGTTGTTTTTGTTGACTTTTAAGCTAGCTAAAAAAGCTAGTTGTTTGAGGAGATGTTAAGTAAATTTGAGTATTGACTGTTGGCTATTTATTAGAGAAAAAGTGGGCCAACAAGCCAAAAGCCAACTAAATAGCTAGCTGGAGGCTGGAGCAACCTTTTCATTTTGGCTAAGTCAGCTTTTCAGCCATTTACCAAACACTTTTTTTGGTTGTTTGACCACCCAATAAACCGAAAGACAAAAGCTAAGTAATAGGCTAAGAACCAAACGCCCCTTATATATGTAAAGCTACCGATATTTTTTTTTTTACCAAAGATCGAGTAGTTACAATCTTTGTTAACATTAACATAGACATGGTTGCACTTGTACACATGTAGCCACTCCAAACTCCGTCAAAGTTGTAGCTACTCAATAGCATTGGGACAAGGAAACGCTGTATAAGAAAATCACTCGAAAAAATCACTTTTGATTGTCTAATTTTATAGTCCGAAAACTCACTTTGAAAGAATTGCAGGAACAAAGGCAATTTCGCGACTGTCAAAGTGCACAAACGATGAGTATAACTGTATAAGGAAAGTCGAGTTTGTATGAATGGAGCTTGCTCTTTACTGGTATTATCCCAGCTTTCCTAGTAGTAGTCTGATTGATCAGCATATTAGGATATGAATTATCTGCTGAGCACTAGCAGTATACATCATAATCTACCTGCATCAAAGACTTATGGAATTTGTTCCTAAAGATTAAAGATCTTTAGCTTAATCAGATCATTGTAAAAAGATCCCCTTAGTGTACATTAAAGCAATGTGTTTCTGCGTAGAAATCGGGTCAAAGTCTCCCTGACCGGAAGGTGGAATTTTTGGTCGTTATAGGAGTCCGAATACTTGGACCTGCAAAACAGAATGGGTTAGCTTGTCCGGGGGCGTTTCCCGGAAAGCCTCTCCGACGCTCAAGTCAGTTGGATTGTTTGAGTAAATTGTAATTAGGAATTGCTTATATGAAATGGGGAGAAAAAGCATACCTTGTTTTGGTGAATAGTGGGATATTTATAATAGAGAAAATATGCGGAGCAAATAGCCCCAAGGGCTTTTTGGTAATCTCACATACATTAGTAGTCTTGGGCTTCAGATTAGGGCCCTAATAGAGAATGGGTGTTTGACCCAATAACACAATGTTTTTTCAACTAGTGTCCGGAGAGATCATTGTAAAAAGTTCAAGTGTCTGTTCGCACGTAATAACTGCGAACTGGTCAAACAGGGTCAACATGCTGATTTTAAGACAAGGCTAACGGTCAGTTTCAGTTTTTCAGTCTGTTCGCACTTATTAAGTGCGAACAGCCCGAACCTAAGGTTTGCGAATTATACGTTTAGTTTTGGAATAAGTTTGATTATGATCTTATTATATTGTCTATAAACAAGGGGGAGATTGAAAAAATTGTGTCATATGACATTTCAGGCAATTACTACATATAATTAATAGAATATTATGAGGATAAAACCATGGTACTTTGGCTTATTAATATTTATTTGTTATAATATAAATATTATAATTAGATCAATAAGATTGGATAATAACTAAAGTTTTCAATTTCATAGAGATCACGTATAAGTATATTGAATTGGACTAAATATATCATTAGATTGGGCTATAGTTAAGAGGGCCTTATTCCTAACCTAGCTTATATATGAAAACATAAAGTAGATAAGACTCTTAATAAAAAAAAAAAGCATGTAATAAGATCCAAATTAAATTTATTCTAAATATAAGCGCCTAATACCTCAGAGCACAAGTTCAAGTCTGTTTGCACTTAGTAAGTGCGAACATCAATAAACTGGTCAAAAAAATCAAGTGTCTGTTCACACTTAATAACTGCGAATAGGTCCAACAGGGTCAACATACTGATTTTAAGACAATAATTGTTCGCACTTAGTAAGTAAAAACAGACTGAGAACCTGAAACAGGCTGTTCGTTGTTAGTAATAGCGAATAGCCTGTTTCAGTTTTTCAGTCTCTTCGCACTTAATAAGTTAGATTATGATCTTACTATATGCTTTTTCTGATAAATAATCTTATTTATTTCAAATTTTCGCTTATATATCTCTTATATATACATTGGATTTAGGATTTAATAGAGAGGTTGAAAAGAACCCACGGACTGTTACTTCATATCCAGTCTCCCGTAAAAGTAAGATTGAAATACATGAGATCAATCGCAAAAACTTGATTGAGATGGTCTTATAAGACCGTTAATTTGGGTCGGTCCAAAATTCGCGCGTGTAACCTCACATATTTTCTCTCGTTTATTTTTTTTCCATTTTTTGTGTATTTATTTATTTTGACCTTATCAATTTCAATTTAAAATAAACCTTAAACAAATCAATTAAAATAAAAAAATTTTCAATTTTGACTTATAAGTGATCAATTTTGATAAATTTTGAATTAACTATAGATCTGTTTTCACAATTTCAAAAGGAGTGACATTATTCTATCATTCTACGGATAATTTCAAATAACAAGTAAATGGTCAATAACACTATCATTAGACATTAAAAGTATAAATACATTGCACAATACAAAATACTCTTATTCAATGCTACATGGTAGTTATAATGGAACATAAGAGTACTTGTACTCTTTAATCATCGATCAATAATAGTGGTATAACTCTTTCCTCAACTAATTAAGCTCATATTGGACTTAGAAATAAAGTTGTAGTTGCTGTAGTGTTTGCTTACCCTTGATTTAAAGAACGGAAATTGTCGATCTCGAGTTATGTTTTGCCAAATGATTCGCTGAATGCTCTTGGTAATGATCAAGAGTTCATAACTGTTTTGTCATAAAAATTAGAATTTTGATCTAAAGATGATCAATCTAGACCTTAAAATTTTATCAATTAAATGAATACTTTTTGGAAATGATCAAGAGTTCATGACTGCTTTATTATTCAAATTTCAATTTTGATCTAATAATTATCAATTCAAATCTTAAAATGATCAATTGAGAAATTAATTTTGACCTCATAGAGGTATCAAGTATGGCAGGCTTAAATAAATCAAGTACTGAGCGCATATTAAGGAAAATTATATTTGAGCTAATTAGACTAGCCATCTCACATTGAGGCGTTGTCGTGCAAGACCAGCTGGAGATCAATTTGGTATACATGGACCAGTTAGTGGGACTAAAATTAAAGTCCTCAATTGACTATACTTAAAAACATGGAAAAATGAATAATCTTTAAAGCTTTCCTTCCGATCTTTTTATTTAGGGTTAGATAATATTATCTGAAATTCCTCTAATTGCACCCCATAAAACTCTACATCAATTAGTCAAGAATTTGTTCACTAATTACTACTCTCCTTACCTATTTGATGTTACCACTTTTCATTTTAGACAGTTTTATTTGTTGTGTCTTCAAAAAATCTATTTATTTATATCACATTTTTATAAATAATTAACCTTAGTCACTTTAATACATATGGTCTCCACTTTTCTCCATTAACTTAATAATTCACTAAAATAATAATATATTTATTATCTAAAAGATTTAATATTCTTTTAAATCTCGTAAATATTTATTATGGAAACATCAAATGTGAGCAATAGTTATGCAACTAATTCTTCATTCAATCATTCTTATATGATAAACTTTTCTTGCATTGATTTCTCAACAACATGAAGCTAATTATCAACTAATTATGAATTTAACAAGAACTCTATATTAAACTTCTCTTTGCCAATCAGTCCAATTTTCCAACAAATTGGTACAAAATAAATATTCAAGCTTAAAAAGTTAATTGGTCAATGCCAATTTCTATGTACAATTAAGATTTAAAATAAGGCTTTAAGACATTGTAAGTTATTGAAATTTTCATGTAACATATTATTTCCATGATAATTAAGCTTTAATAATTAAAAGTTTTTTGTTCATAATCAAAGACTGAGCAAAACTTAACAAATTTTTTTTGAAGATTTTATGCAATTTACTTTTCTTAAAACTCGACTATTGTTTATTCCTAATTATTTGCCTTACAAAGAAGATTGAAGATGGTTATAAAAAATAGATGAATTTATTTTGAGCAAATACACCTAATAGATGAGTTTTTTAAAAATAGATAATAGATGATTTTATTTTCAACAGTTAAACAAATATTGTTAATTCCTCTCTTTGAAGACCCTTCTTGAGCCGAATGACTCTTTTGACCGCCCTCTCCTTATGGGTATGAGACGCCGTCAATCTTCCTTTCCCAGACCCAGACAATAAATTTATCTATGTACAAGAAACACTAGGTATGATGATAATGATAAATTTATAAATAACATTAAAAGGTAGTAATTAGCCCATGATATAAGCAAAACACAAGAAATATGTAAGATTTTTTCAAAAAACTTTTAGTACAATTAATTATAAAAAATTAATCTAATGGGGTTTAGAATGAATATAAACTATATATTAATCAAATATGTTATGGAATTATTAGTTGGAAGTTGTATCAACCTTGGCACCAAAACATGATGGAAACAACCAAATAAAAGTGGGTTTGGCAGGAATAATTACTTTAATGTACAGAAAAATCTCCCTGTTTTAGAAATGATGATATTAATTACTCCTACTTTAATATAATTAGTAAGTCCGAGGTTTAATTAGGAGTTTAAGAGTTAACAATTACCGAAATTAGCCCCATAAAAGTGTTTATATACTTACTATAATAAGCATACTTAATTGTACTATTGCTGATAGGAGTGTTCATCGGTCTAAACCCGGATCGGAAGACCGAATATGCTAAGACCGGAAATCGGATCAGTTCCCATCCGGTCCCGGTCAAACCCTGATTCCTTCCGGTGCGGTCAGGGTTTGGACCGGTTAGACTGGAAATAATTTTTGATACCAAAAATAAATAAAAAAATGGAAGATATTAAAATAATTTAGCAAATTATTTATTATAAAATTAAAAAATTTGAATTCAAAATTATTTTGTGTTGGAAATAAAATATTTAAAGCTCTTTAAATAAGTATATACATAATAATCGTAAATATTATTCCTCTTCAAAATCACTTTATTTACATTCGGTCAAGCTTGGATTTTTCCTGGTTTAGACCGGACCAGAAACCCGGAATTGTGAATAAATAAAACCCGAAGACTGAACCGGATGCAACCGGTCTGGTTCGATCTGATCAACCGGCACGAGTCCGGTCTCATTTTTCACACCCTTAATTGCTGATTTGAAGAATCCTATGTCCCGTAAGAGTTGCTCCTTTTTCACAATTAATGTTGATCATGTTTAATATCTTCTACTCCATTTGTTTTCAAATGTTCTTCCCATTTATTTTTTGCACAGTTTTCAAAGTAAATTTTGAGTCTTAATATTTCTACTACGCATCATAAAAAATTATAAAGAATATATAATAAAAAAGTAAATATAAAGACAAGTATTACAAATTAAATTATAACAAATTTACGTTTTTTGTAATCTAAACCTATGCACTTAATAGATTAGAAAAGCGGAATCAATAAAAGTAATTATTAGATGTTTTACTTCATGTCTTAAACTGAAATTAATCAAAAATTAGAAATTAGAAAATGATTTTGGTATGAGATTTATTAATTTTTGATTTTAATATTTTGTTAAGCATTAAATAAAAAATATTTTACATTCATGTAAAGTTACAATCCTCCAATAAAATAATGGATTAATAAAATAGGGCTTTTGTGTATTTGAGTAGGCTTTTTAAGTTTTGAAGTAGTTATATTAAATATTTATAAATTCATAAAACCTAATTCATATAAGTTGGCTGGACTTTTGTAATTAAGTCGCATAATTTTTCCATCACTACTACTACTACAAGAATTCTTTCACCGTATCCTTATATTATCAAACACAAATAACCAGAACACTTTTACAAAACTTACATAGTTAAGATAATTATATTTTTTTTAATTACATTTGACTTCCTATTTTCTAACAATTATCTAATATAACAATTGGAAACCTATTAAATATTAACAAATTTTCATATGTGCGTTTATTTCTTATCATAATTAATGTAGGAGAACCAAGTCTTATCTTAATTGGAAAATAATTATTTTTTTTAATTAAAAAAAGATCATAGATTCAATTTTCGTTAAAAAAAAAAGTTTATTGATGTATGGCTAGTCCACCCCCAACTAGGTAGGGCTGAACAAAGTTTAGTCTAAACTGCATACCAAACCGGAATTTTTGTATTTGGTATAAATGGTCTGGTATGATTTTTTTTTCAAATTAATTACGATTTACGATTTGGTCTCGCACTACTACATAATTGGTTTTAGGTAACATCCAAAAAGTGTAATTTAAAGTTCATAAAGTGTTACTATAGACCTAAGGTAACACATTTTTGGGTGCTACATCTGGCGGTGTTACCTATTCTCTTAACTAACACTTTTACATGCATGTGCTAACACTTTTAAAAGTGATATTTTAAATAACTTTAGGTAACACTTTTTTTTTGCATATGTATCATTTTCATAGTGTTACTTCTCAATTCTTTTGTAACAGTTTTTTATAATTAGGTATCAGTATCACTTTTTCATCTCATCAATTAAGCTATTGTAACACTTTTCAATAATGTATCACTTTGAACTACTTTATGTAACACTTTGTTGAGGATTAGGTAACATATTGTTTATATTAGGTAACACTTTTTCATTTAATTAATTAAGCTAATGTAATACTTTTAAAAAAAACTAAAATTTTGCAATTAACTACTGCTTAAAGGATTCGAGCACGCAATTTGCGTGCCCCAGTGCCTTTGATATTGATTTGCACCCACTGCCAACTGAGATGCATGATATTAATGATTTGTTATGAAATCAAATGTATATAATTCTATTTGCAAACAATTATAAACACATACCACATTATATAATCTTAATCTACATCATTCAAAGTTATATATCTTGGATGATTAATTAATAATTGTAAATTTTGAAAAATTAATTTGTCATAGCTTGGATAATATAAAATATTAAAAAATAATTTGGGACCGATATCAATATTTTAAATATATTAAGTTAACTAAAATTCAAAAGGATAAATGGAGATTAATAATCCCAACTTTGCGTGATCCGCTCAAAACAATCCCAACTTTCGATTAATTTCTAATATACCTAACTTTGCCACTTTGTTGCTCAGGACATACCCTTTAATATGGTAACCGGTTATAACAGGTAAATCACCTGTTATAACCGGTTATAACAGAAAATATGCGAAAGTTGGGATTGTTTTGAGCGGATCACGCAAAGTTTGGATTATTAATCTCCATTTATCCTTCTTATTCCATGACAAAAAAGGTGATTTACCTGTTATAACCGGTTACCATATTAAAGGGTATGTCCCGAGCAACAAAGTGGCAAAGTTAGGTATATTAGAAAATAATCGAAAGTTGGGATTGTTTTGAGCGGATCACGCAAAGTTGGGATTATTAATCTCCATTTATCCAATTAAAATTTGTTTTATTAATTTTATTTTTCAAAAAATATAATAAATAAGTAAAATAGTGTTACAAATGGGTTAGTAATGTAAAAAGTGTTATATATTAATTAGTATTACCAATTTTTAAAGTGATACATATCAGTGTTACCAATTCTTAAAGTGTGATACATATAAGTGTTACCAATTATTAAAATGTTACATACAAGTGTTACCAATTTTTAAAGTGTTACATATTAGTGTTATCAATTCTTAAAGTGTTACATATTAGTGTTACCAATTCTTAAAGTGTTACATATAAATGTTACCAATTATTAAAGTGTTATATACAAGTGTTACTAATTTTGAAGTGTTACATATTAGTGCTACCACATTTGAAAGTGTTATATATAAGTGTTACTAATATACATGATTGTGTTACTTAAAGATAAATTGTTACAAAAGTGTTACCTAATATTTTTAAGAAGTTGGATATCAAAATGTGTTACCAATATGTGTTACATAAAGTCATTTTTGTACTAATGTCGGTTTTTTTTTTATTTTTCAGACAAGATCGGACTGCAAACCGTACTACGATTGAAAATCATAATTTTGTATTTAAAAAATTAAGTTGCTACCTAGATATTTTATGATGTAGATATTTTTAAATAGCAATATATATTTGAATGATATTAATGTTATCAACTAATTACAAATTATTATATTTATTAATTGTAGGTGTGAAATATTTGCATTAATACATGTATTAATTTGGATTTAAAAAATAAAAATGAAAAACCGTAGACCAAACTTGACCGGACCGTTGTAAAACGGTTTGGTCCGATCTGGCAATTTAAACAGTCCGGTTCGATCTGGAAAATTTCTAGACTAGAATTCTGGTTTGATCTGATTTTAATGTCAGATCAGACCAAATCGAACCGTGTTCACCCCTACCCCAACTATTATCATGGATTGGAACATATGATCAAGATTCAAGTCAATTGAAGAAGGTTTGTAATGGAGTTTCTCTCTCCAATCATCCATTAATCCAACACAAATTGTTGTGAAAGACGGTCTTTTCAATAGACGCACATTATTATGGGCTAAATACCCCAATTAATGCAAATTAAAGAGAAAATAAGAATATAGACATTTTGTTTTGAAGTCGTCTCTTTATTAAACGGTCTCTCACGAGAGTAGCTAATCATTTAAAGGAATAACTCCCTCATTTGGCCAAGGCCAATTAGTCTTTATTTAATTGAAATCCACCAAAAACGTGTCAACCATTTATTTGGCAAACAAAAACATGGATATTCCCTAAAATATGATATTTTAATCTCATCTTTATACCTCATTTTAAGGATCCTTCTATGACTGTCCTAGGAATCGAGTCCTATATTTTATAATAACATAGTGCAAACCATTTTTTAATGTTACTAATTCTACGGTTTTGTTCTTTATAGTTGATATGATTTGAGACTTGATTTAAATTGTTCTTTTGGGTAAAGTTTGAGACTTAGAGAGAACTTTTTAAATTGAGTCGACTTTTGAGACTTTTTTTACATTGTCAAATTTCTATTCGAATCAAAAACACAATTGATTGATATAAATACCTTTTTTAAACTTTTGATGAAAATTTGAATTTAGTATCAATATCAGGGCCGTCTTACTCATTTAGGGGGCTCTGTTCTAAACTTTGAAATTGGGCCCTAATAAAAAATATTATGCTTAAACGAAATTAATTTCATGCCCGTTGTAATGGAGGATTCGAAGAGACGAAGAATTGAAGGTATAATTTTAATTTGGAATATTGAAAATTTTTGGGAAAAAAAAATTAATTAAGAAAGTAGGAAAAATTTAGAGGAAGATTGAAGATTTAGAAAATATTAAAGGAAATGTAAAAATCTAGAGAATAGAAGGATGAAAGATTGGGCCTCAAAATTTTAGGGGCCCTGTGCTACTGGGCTGCTTGCACAGGACCTTTGACGGGCCTGATATATCAATATATTATAGTTAAACTATTATTTTATGTCATTTTTAATTTTTTGATTTAATATACTACAATTACAACTTAAATTCTTTTGCTTGAAAATGATTTGGCCGGCTGATTTGACATGTCAAGGCTATCCTAATACAGACTTTAATTTTGGAAAATTACATATGGTAGCATTTAATTTCATGAAGTGGTAGCACTTTTGTAAGATTTTTCCACATGGTAGCATTCAATTTACACCTTATCCAACTGTCATAGCATTTTCCGTTAAATTCTTGTCAATTTCTGTTTAATTCACCATTTTGACGTTTTTACACTTATTAAGTGTTGTTTATCTTTATAATTTGCCCTAAACATATGATAGCATTGACAAATTAACTGGTGAATTAAACATTTTAATAGCATAAAAGTGATTTAGGGTAAATTATAAAGACAACAACCAATAATTAATAAGGGTAGAAACATAAAAAAGGTGAACTAAACGGAAATTGACAAGAATTTAATGGAAAATGCTACGGTGGTTAAAAAAGGCAAAAACTAGACGCGACCATGTGCAAGAATCTTATGAAAGTGCTAGCATTGACATTTTATGAAAGTTCGATGCTACAATGTGCAATTTTCTTTTAATTTATCATTACTCATGGCTTAAATAAGTTGTTACACTCCCTTCCTCGCACCGAATTTTCGACATTTTTATTTAGATTTATTCACTCTCATTTTACACCATTTCTTATTTGAAAATAGATCATAGATCATATTCTTTTAACACTTCAAAACATTTTAACTCTCTTTTTATATTTTACTAAATTTCAATTTATCACTATATATTTTACCAAATTTTTACATTCCCTCAAATAATACCCTATTTTTCAATAGATGCAAATTCAAAAAGACACAATAGTAAGAATTAATATCCATTAATCAATATTACTCCTATTTTATTTTCGTTTATTAGAAATATTAGGGTCAAAATAGTGTATTAGATTACATTGAAATAACACTTTTCATGTATTTGGTAAATTTAGTCGTCATCATCATCAACCCAATATCAAGCTTGAAATATTTGGTAAATTTAGTAACGATAGTAAATACTTGCGTTATTCTTTGAAACTGTTTTTTATATATTTATACTAACAAATTTGTGCATTATACGAGTATCTATACTAGTCTATAATAATAATAACTATTATTAAAACAAAACACAGATGACATCATGACTATTTAAAATTGATTATATGTCACAACCTCAACAAAAACTTTTCCTCAAAAACTCATTGACGATGTCCTTGGTATTATGACTTATATTTATAATTTTGACTTTACTATACTTTGTAAGTATGAGTCTATAACTATTATATTATCCATATTAATTGTTTTTTTTTTAAACTTTTTAAGTCATACCATTTGATGTATTAGTTAGTCTTGTATGAGACCGTCTCACTATGAGATGAGTCCATAGTATACAAGCAGGAAGCAGCCAATTAATGTTTTTTTTTAAATAAAGTATAGTTAAGTAAATGAAAAACAACTTTTTCTAGTTTTTCTTAAACTAATGATGTGTGAGCTCATATTTAGTCGAGTCAGGGTGAGACGTTCTTAAATAAGAATTTCTCTTAATGCATTAGAATACCACGTATTTTATGTATTTTTTTAATTATTTATAAAATCTTTTCAATTTTATTTATTAAATATTTATAAAATCTTAATTAGCGTATACAAATATGTCAAAAATTTTAATAAAGTTGTGTATTGTAAGTTTACTATCTAATATTTATGTTAAAGGAAAACCCTTTAACTATTAAATCAAATAATAATGATGCTCAATAATTAAGGTCATTATAAATAAATTATATTTAAATATTTCTTTAATCTAAGATTAGAAGATAAGTTATTTATGTTATAGGTAAATGTGAGATAATTATTTAAAATTACAAAGCCCAAAAAAATTAAATTTTTTTAAAAAGAATGAAAATAATTTAATGGTGTGAGAGGTGTTCATCCGGGTCATCTGGTTGATTTCGAGTCAGGTGTTTCGTATTTTGTGTTCACATTGATTTTTACATAATTGTAGATTAATTTTTAAGTCTGGTCAAATCGAGTTCGATTATAAAGTCAAGTATTTATCGGGTCATCGCGTCTGTTTTGAACCCCGCATATTTGATGCAAAGATATGTTGGTGATTCTCTCGACAGATGTCGACGAATGAAAATGAGAGTGAGTTTTGTGTTTTATATTTCGCGAGTTTGAGTTTTCCAAATCCGGTAAGCGGTTTTCTAGGGCTCCTGGTTTTAGGTCTTCAACATAATTTAATATATCATCATTATGCAAATTAGTGAGTAGTACTTTTTTATTTTTAATAAGAAAATAATTAATACATATATAGTACATTGGTTGGCCCATTATTGATATTTAATAATTTCATTAATCGAATAAGAGAAAACACAAATCCTCATTTAAGGCGGTTTTATTATGAACAGATGGTCTCCTGAGACACCGTCTATGGCATAGACGGCATTCTCAGCAGCCCAGTCCAATGAAAATTTCACTTGTTTTTTTGGAAAGTGTAAAAATGGGCTAGACCATTACACCCGTCTATGCTATTGAGGGTCTATAGCAAGAATTTGTGTATTATGAAACAACTTCTATTTTTTGTTTTCATATGTTCTTCTCAAATAGAATTTTTGAATTTTAGTGTCAAACTTTAACTATAATTTATCATTTATATCTATTTGAAAAAATATATTCATATGTATAGTAATGAATAAAATCCTTTTCTTATTCATTAATTAATTAGTATGGGTATATATACATCATAAATAATTATCCTTAGTAGAGAATACATGTAGATATTTACTAATACACCTCATAATCGAAGCGGGAGGAGATTCGATTGAGGAAAACGAGCACTAAGATTGTACCGAAATTCATCAAGAAGGATGCGAGGAAGACCTTTGGTGAAGATATCAACAATATTGAACCGCGAAGGAACATGAACTATACGGACTTGACCACGAGACACCTTCTCACTAACAAAATGAATATCTAATGAAAATATGTTTCAGTAAAACGCCAGATAAATAAATTGCACTAACATTATCACTGTAAATCAAAGTAGCCTTCGAAACAAGACAATAAAGCTCTAAGAGTAAGTTATGTAACCAACAAGTTTCAGTAACAACGTGGGCGATAACACGATATTCAGCTTTAGTGCTGGAGCGAGAAAAGGTAGATTGTCGTTTTTGCAAACCCTGAAATTAAGTTATCCCCAAGAAACACACAATAATAAAATTTTTAGAAATTTTAAAAACTCGTAATTAAAGTTATTTGATTTTAATAATAAGTTGAGATCTATATAAAAATTGAATAGGAAGAACAAATGAAAACAAAGAGTATAGTATTTTGAGTTAAATAATCTAATTAATTTAATTTACATACTACATTTCTAGATGGTATTGTATATAATAAATTTTATGAAAAAAAAAAACTCACATGAGAAAAAACCTAGATGTTAAAATCATGAAAATATTTTTCTTTAAAATTTACCCCAAATATATATTACCATTCTCACAATTTAAAACAAGCCCTAAGGGTCATGTAAGAAATAAATCCCAATTAGGAAAACCAACAATTTTAAATTCTACAATTAAATCTAAAAATAACTGAACCTAATGACCTTCCGAAAGTACAAAAACATCTACAAATGATACAAGTTTGTACGTACGGGACTAGGGGCTATTCTATGATCATTAATGTTTATATAATCACAAGTTCTCAAATTATATTGAATTAGTCTAATATTCACTTATGATTTTATAGTGATTATTTATAACTTTAAACTGGTCATTTAAAATTGCAAAATAATCACTTTTTACATTATTAGAGTAATCACTTATGACCATTAAGTAATCACTTATAACAAAAAGTGATCAATTAAAAAAATAGACTGATTGTATAAACTCTTTTCATCGTGAAATGATCTCATACAAGACTTGTTTTAAATTAAGTTTAATCTATAAATTTCCAAATCTAGTCTAATAAATCATACAATATAATAAAAAGAGTGTAAAATTCCACATGACATTGATCTCATGGGTATTTGCCATATGGAATACTCCCTCCTATTCAGCCTAAATGTCCCATCTAGTTTTTTTACATTTGCCGAGGCAATATTTTAACTTTTAATATCTCAAATTCTTCTTAATTAAAAATTATAAAAATTTGATATTAATAATCCTTGTTTTGAGACGAATCAAACAAGATGTTTTAACTTTTAGATTAAGAGTAAAATACAAATTAAGAGTGATGTGTGAATAGTACCAAAAAATCAAATGAGACGTTTAGGCTAAATAGGAGGTAGTAATACTTACCCTATTTAACATCAACTTATTCTTATAATATATGAGTGGTATATTGTAATTAGATATTATCTGTTAAATTTTCTTGGAATATTATATTTTTGAATTTAAAAGCTATATAAGATTTCCATTTAAAGTTTCTTAGAATATATAATTGTTTTTTATGTTGAAATATTTGCTAATTAATAAAAAATTTTTATTAAATTTTAATTACTAAGATATTTCAACAAGAATTATAAAATATACATGATAATCAAAAATTATTTTGAGAATGACAAAAAATATTATGATAACATTGTTGGAAGATAACCCAAATTTGTCTTGAAAAGTATGAGAGCTTTAAATAATACTTATACTAATTAACGATTGAATTTTTTCATTAGAAGCATTATATATTCTAAAATTCTCTACCTATTTTATAAGAAATATTATAATTTTATATAGATAACATGTAATTGCATCTCTATTAAAAACTCTGTGCATTGCACGAGTTTCATACTAGTAAATACGGTATCCTATTCAGCCCATTAGTACCATTTGATTTTTCACACTTGCCGAGACAACATTTTAACCCTTAATATCTCTAATTGTTTTTAATTCAAAATTATAAAAACTAGATATTATTAATCTTTGTATTGAGACGAATCAAATAAAATCTCACATGACTATGTTTTAACTTATAGATTAAGAATAAAATACAAATTAAGAGTTATAAGTGAATAGTGAAAAAAAATCAATGGGACTAATGGGTAGAATAGGATAGAGTACTATAAGATGTTATTTATTTAAATTTTAATTTCAAATGTTGAAGCATTCTATAGTAAAATATTACTCTTACAATAGAGTACTAGTATTATAGTATTATACAAACTCTTAAGAAATCTCTTCTAAACATAACAAAAGCTCCATTTGAGAGAAAGCTTCTTCTCTTGGATTTGTCCTTCCTCATCATCAAAAGCTGCTTATTATCAACATTTATATTATATAGTAAGTCAATCTTTTATCTATTTTCTCCTTTTACTAATTAGCTTAAATCTTTAATTCTTAAAAGTAATTAATATTGCCAATATTAATTTTTATTTCTTTCTATCTTTTTTTTATACTTTCTAAACTAGGTAAATGAATATATCATCTCAAAAAAAGTAAATGAATATATCTTTCATCTAGAGATTTAATTTGTCTTTTTTCAATAATCATTATTCATTTGGGAAATTAAATAACATAAAAAAGGATTTCTATATATGTTTTGTTGTTAAGAGATCCTTTGCATAATATTAAGTTAATCATGATAATTCTTTTTTTATAGAATAGCTTACTTATTCTTGATCCAATATTATTGGATTTGAAGATGAAATTGTTATCTTAATTATTCTTCTTAATCTTTATCTTTCATTATGTAAACTATAAAGCTTTAGTATTTTTTAAATCAAAAAGATGATTTGATAACATCAAAAATATGGTTTCCATGTTCTTAGGACATCTTTTAATTTTCATAATATTAAGCTAACATCAAATTTAAAAAAAAATCATTTAATTAGCTTCAATATTTTTTAATTTTAAGATGAAATATTTATTTCAATCATTCTTCTTGATTTTATCTTTGATCTAAAGCTTGTCTTTTATTCATTAATGAAATGTATTATTTAATAACATCAAAAAATTGGATTTCCACTTTTTTTTTATTTTTTATTATGAGATCTTAGTTTTTATTTAATAATATTAAGCCAAATATGAAAAAAAAAAAAATTAACACAACATAATATGCTAGCTCAAATATATATCATTGGATTTTGAAGATGAAATCTTAAATTTTTTTGAAATGAAAAATGTTTAGTTTAATCATTGTTAATTTTATCTTATTAGCTGACTAAGTATAATATTAGTTGATTTGTTGATATTTTAGGGGAAAAATTAAATTGAAGTTTATTCAAAAAAAAATTAAAGAAAATGGCAAGAGGGAAAATTGTAATTAAGAGGATAGATGATTCGAGCAGTAGACAAGTTACTTTCTCAAAAAGAAGAAGCGGATTGCTTAAAAAAGCTCGAGAATTATCAATATTATGTGATGCCGATGTTGGTGTTGTAGTGTTTTCTAGCACTGGAAAACTCTATGATTTTGCAAGCACCAAGTATGTTTTTAATACTTTGCATTGATATTTTTTTTAATTTGTGCTTGTGGTAATTATTTTCATATTTCTTTTAGTATTTTGTGGTAATTATGTCAAGGAACCAACTCAACCAAAAGCTTAAGCTGATGGTTGAGGTCCAAAATATGTTATATACTCTAACAAATTATTTCGTAATATGGCATTTCATCAATTAGTAAATTACACGTTTTAATATAATTGTTTGTTTTTCTTAATGTTTAGTAATTTGGTAATATAAAAAAATAGTATGATAAAAAAAAATTCTATAGTCAATATTGAAAACTGAGCCTTATCGTATTTGAAGTAAGAATTCTCTTTCCAAATCAAGGTCAGGGTTTTGATTCATCAAATCTTTTTCTACTCTCAGCCTACCCTGTAGTCAAATAAAAAATAATAAGTATGTTTGTAATCGTTAGAAAATTTATTTTTTAGAAGAATTTTATTTTCCAATTAAGAGTTGAGTTCATGGTGGATAAGACCAAAATTACATTTTTGTTAATCTTAGGGTTTTTTTTAAAACAAATTATGTTTTATGTTAACTGAAAAAACCATTATGTTTTATCACTTTATGTAGTGCATTGCATGTTTTGTTGGAATTTTGCATCCCTATTTTACATTTACTTTTTCTAAAAGAAAACTTCCGAATTTCAAACCATAATAAACATTTTCTAAGAAATTGACAAAAACAATAGTTTCTGATAGATCAAGAGAAACTATTATAAATTTATTTTTTTTATATATAAACCAAAGAAATTCTAAGAATTCAAAAGTATTAAGATCGATCGATTAATATGTTGGGATGAGCTCTACCAAGAACGGCCCTAAGATTTGAGAGGGCCTAGAGAAAAATATTAATTACGAGCCCTTAATTACAAAATATACTCGTCTCAAAGTACATGCCCCTCTTATACTCTTATAGGGTCGGTCTTGAGCATTAATAACCATATAGACAACAGCACCATATTTGAAAAGGCAAGTTTTAAAATTTGTAAGGAAAAAAGTGTTATTATTAGGAAAATTTATCTTGAATAATCCAATCTATTCCTAATTTTTCTACAATAATCTCACTTATAGATTAACTATGAATAATTCCAACTTTAAGGGGTATTTTCCTAGAGTAAACCCGGTGACCGGATAACTTGCTATAGCAAGTTTTTTTTTTTTTAAAAAAAAGTATAAATTAAAATAAAATGTTCAAAAAAATTTAAGATTTTTTTAGTATTCAAAATTTTTAATTTAAAATTCCAAAATTTTTATCTAATTTTAAATTAATTTTCATTTTATTTTTTTGGTGAATTATCTACTATAACAGGTCATCGGGTTATCCAAGTTTACTCTAGGCAAATACTACCCCTTAAAGTTGGGATTATTCATGGTTAATCAATAGGTGACATATGTAGAAAAATCATGAATAAATTGGATTATTCTAGGTAAATTTTCCTTATTATTATAAAATTAATTTTTTTTATTTGTTTTTCCTTATTAATTAATCATATTTAAATTTTTATACTCATGGATCATAGCTACATACTTTCTCTAATCACTACAACAAAATATAGTTTTAGCGAAATATATTTAACGATATTTAATTTAGATGTCACTACTTTAAGTTTTTAATGGTATATATAGAGGACTTAGTGACATTTATTTAACTCTTTAACAACAAAATAAAAAATCATATTAAAGTTTTTCGCGACCTTGGATTATGTGATAATTTTCATAAATGTCACTATTATATATACTATAGTGACAATTACATATGTCACTAAAAGCCAAAGAAAATGTTTATAAATCACTTTATAGACTATAGTGATTCAAAATAAAAACTAACAATTATTACACTAAAAATATAAATTAATGACATTTATTGCATGTCACTAAAAGTTAATTTTACTATAGTAAATTATCGTATAACTAAATCTGCCAAAATTTAATTTGATCTAAAATTGATCAAAAATCAACTAAAATTAGTAGATCATAACCTAAAATGTTCGACTTTATTCGAAAATAAAATGACATAACACAATAGAAAAAAATTAGGTCAAATCAAATCGTAACTCAAACATCACCGTTTTGACTTGTTTTCTTAATTATTCAACTTTTTCCATTTTACTTCTATCATTTTCATTTGAGGCTCTCTATATTTTGTCACTTTTTGTATTTTGAATCAATATTTTTTATTGTATCCTTAAAATCAATATATTGTTATATTTTTATAAGACAATATCTTATTTAAAAATAGTATATACTTTTTCTAAAGAATTAGTAATAAAATAATTTTCGTAAAATTTCTAGCTCGCCGGGCTATGGATCCGACCGTAAATTTGGATCCAAATACTTTTTATAGGATCTAAATCTCTTTATTTTATCAAAATATAGCTTGTATCTAAATCCTCTGAAAAATCATATGGGTTTAAAACTTAATACTAAATTTATTCAAAAATCCATAAACCTAATTTTCATAAAAGATTTTTTTTGTTTCTTATTATAATTCTATGTATATGTTTTATCAATCATCATGATCTATTAATTGATTTAAAGGTTTTATTATGTATTATTACTTCTACAAAACGTCTATAAATAGGATATACTAGGTATGATGATGACGACTTCTATAAATCTATACAACCAAACTATATTTATGCTTTGCTTAAGAATATAATGTAGTGACTTAATCAGGTCTAATCCAAAGATATGTCCTTAAATAAGGGATATTGCTGGGATTATGGGGTTTGTTCTTAGTGCCAATCAATCTTTTAATAAGACCGCTTTTAGAAATGCTAAGTTAACCAGCACAATCAACAAGGGTTAGAAGGTCCATAATGATTTTTTTTGGGAGCTACTCCGGCGCCCAAGTCAGTGTTTGAACAATAAGGTTTGCCTAATAAGTCCTCTCCAAATGCATTGTGACTTTTAGCTTGGTGGATGTTTATTAGGGCTTTTATGGCGTGATGTTTTAATGTATGAATTCAATGAATAAGAACTTGTCTTATTTATAAATGTTCTTCAATATTCCAATTGTCTTTTGAAATTAGTATAATGTTTTTATTAGATTTAATCAATGAACAAGTAATAAAATGCTTAATTTTTGTGTTCGGTAAATTGTGTCTAAGTTGTATTTCGCTTACCTTATTAATGACGTGACTTGAAGTATTTATAGCAATCCTTGGGTTGTCATAGAAAGTCTCAAATGCCCTTAGAAGATCTCATTTACAACTGCCTATGTGGCAACATTTCATTGGTCTCTCAGCGGTGCATTTAATGCCCTTAGGTCAATTACCATGTTTGGAGCTGACATGCATCCCATTTCAAAAAAGCAACTTTTTAGCATTACCACTTGAGGACCAATGTACTGTAGATGTACTCATTAGACGTCTCTTAATTGATAAAACGTCCTTTTATATTTCTTCCCTATATGTTAGTAATTATTTACCTCTTGAATTAAGTACAAATTTATTGAACCTGAACTATCAACTAATCGTTGCTCTCGAATTATTAACAATTATTTTATCCTTGAATTCAAAAGTTAGATTTGATTATAAGTGTTTTATAAACTACAAGCTCAATGAGATATGAATCAATAAGACACCATGATAGTGCATGTAATAGGATTAGGATCTCAAATTTTTAGAGGATCAATACATCTAGAATTATTTTGTTTTAATTTGTACGTAGTAACAATAGATTTTAATTTAAACGATTATCTTTTTTATGGAACAATAATAATTCTTTTTTGTATTAGTGAATTTTGGTAATTGAGAAAATATATATTTTAAAATATTATAAAGTCATATAAACCAACTCAATTTTAAATAAACGCATTTTCAAGTACTCAAATACAGAGCCAAGTTCGTGGGATCCATCGGCCTGGATCCCAAATTTTTAGGATGATAAATTTGGTTCTAGGTCGACCCGATTAAGATAATCCAATTATCAACCTTGATTGACAACTGTTAATTCCTATGAGAAACTGTCTCAGTGAGACAACCTCAACACAATAACCCATATTCTAAATAAAAGAAGTAACATCCTATTTCTTTAGCTATCAAAGTTTAATTAAAAAACTAACTTGACCAAAAAAACGCGCACACAATTCAAAAATCAACTACAAGTTCCAAAAAATAAACCCTCCATTCCACTAAATGTTTCATTTACTTTTGGATATCATTCACTTATTATCTTAATTTGTATTTTATTCTTAGTTAATAAATATTCTATCCGGTCTTATTTGTTCTTTTAAATTTATAAAAGAGTTTAGTTAAAAGGGAAAAGAGTTGGAATAAGAGTGAGGGTATCATTATTATGAAAGAATCAAGTATGTTTTTAAGGTTAAAAATATAAGTATGTGATATCCGTTTAGTAAAATAAGACTAATGAGATATTTCAAAAAAGATTTTTTTTTTTTTTTTTGTGTTTCTTATTATAATTCTATGTATATGTTTTATTATCATGATCTATCAATAATTGATTTAACGGTTTTATTATTTACTATTACTTCTATAAAAATTTCTATAAGTGAGATATACTGAATATGATGATGATAACGACTTCTATAAAACTATACAACCAATTGGTACTGTTTTTGGTTTTGTCTATAAAACTATATTTATGCTTTGGTTAATAATATAATGTAGTGTAATGAAGTTAGCATAATGTTTTTTATTAGAATGGGATCGGATGCAATTAATTAGTGACTTAATGAGGTCTAATCCAAAGATATGTCCTTAAATAAGGGATATTGCTAGATTATGAGGTTTGTTCTAAGTTCCCATCAATATTGTAATAAGACCACTCTTAATCCATAATGATTTTTTTGGGAGTTACTCTGGCGTCCAAGTCAGTGTTTGAACAATAAGGTTTGCCTAATAAGTCCTCTCCAAATTTATGACTTTTAGCTTGGTGGATGTTTATTAGGGATTTTATGGCGCGGTGTTTTAATTATGAATTTAATGAATAAGAACTTGTCTTATTTATAAATGTTCTTCAATATTCCAATTGACTTTTTAAATTAATACAATGTTTTTAATTTTTAATCAATGCACAAGTAATAAAATGTTTAATTCTTGCGTTGGGTAAATTGTGTCTAAGTTGTATTTCGCTTATCTTATTATTAACGTGACTTGAAGTACTTATAGCAATCCTTGGGTTGTCATAGAAAGTCTCAAATACCCTTAGAAGATCTCATTTACAACTCCCTATGTGGCAGCTTTTCATTGGTCTCTTAGCGATAAATTTAATGCCTTAAGGCCAATTACCTTGTTTGGAGCTGACGCACATCCCACTTCAGAAAAGCAACCTTTTAGCATTACCACTTGAGTGACCAATGTACTGTAGATGTACTCATTGGACGTCTCTTAATTGATAAAATGTCCTTTTATATTTCTTCCCTATATGTTAGTAATTGTTTACCTGTTGAGTTAAGTACAAATTTTTTGAACCTAAATTATCAACTAATCGTTGCTCTCTGAATTATTAACAATTATTTTATCCTTCAATTATGTCCTAGACACATACACATAATGAAAAGTTAGATTTGATTTTAAGTGTTTTATAAACTATAAGCTCAATGAGATTGATGAGGTATGAATCAATAAGACTCCATGATCATGCATGTAATAGGATTAGGATCTCAAATTTTTAGAGGATCAATATATCTAGAATTATTTTGTTTTAATTTATAAGTAGTAACAATAGTTTTAAAATATAAACGATTAACTATTTTATGGAACAATAATGATTTTTTTTTGTATTAGTGAATTTTGGTAATTGAGATTTGAGAAAATATTTTAAAGTATTATAAAGTCATATAAACCAACTCAATTTTAAATAAATGCATTTTTAAGTGCTCAAATAAAGAGCCAAATTTGTGGGATCCATTGGTCTGGATCCCAAATTTTTAGGACGATAGATTTGGTTCTAGGTAAACCCGATTAAGATAATCCAATTATCAACCTTGATTGACAACTGTTAATTCCTGTGAAAAACTACCTCAATGAGACAATCTCAACACAATAACCCATATTCTAATTAAAAAGAAGTAGCGTCCTATTTCTTTAGCTATCAATGTTTGATTAAAAAACTACCTTGACCAAAAAAACGCGCATACAAATCAAAAATCAATTACAAGTTCCGAAAAATACACCCTCCATTCCACTTAAAATGTTCCATTTACTTTTTGATACTATTTACTTATTACTCTTAATTTGTATTTTATTCTTAATCTATAAATTACAACATCGTCAAGTGAGATTTTATTTTATTCATCTCAATGCAAAGATTATTAATATCCACTTTTTAATATTTTGTTATGGATAATATGAGATACTTCCTCCGTTGTGAAATACTCGCTACATTTTGATTATGTGCACTATTCATCGTTCAAGCTTATTTTTAATTTTACTAAAAGCTTATTTTACTAAAATAATCTCATTTATCTTACATATTTTACTAAATTAACCCTAAAAATTTTACCATTCCCTCCTTTTATGTGTAACATACTCCCCTTTTTATTTTATTTTTATCATAGTATTAAGAAACCTTTCCATTTTCTCATACCTACTACAAATTTTTATTTTATTTTTATCATAGTAGATACAAAAAACTAGATGAGAATCAAACTTAACACATTTCGTAAAAACTAATATATGATCTCTAATTGAGAAAAAGCTCGATTATCCTATGATTTAAATTTATAATTTTCAAGTATTATATTCATTACTCCAACAATCAATAATTACACAACTTTAGAATCTTTTTTTTTGGCAATTAAAGGGAATATATTAACTCCAAAAACCATTTATAACCTAAGCTTTTAACGGAAAGAAAACACTCCCCTAAATTCCAGAGGGAGGCACAAACTAAATCAAACCAAAACAAACTAACCAAAATCTAACAACAAATAATCCAAAAGCCAAACAAAAAGATGACAACGTTATTCATTTACCAAGCCAAAAAGCCTTCCCTGCAACAAACTTAGTAATCCTTAGGGTAAAATTGAAAAAAAAAAAAAACCTCAACTCAAATAATCACTGAAGCACTAGCCTTGGAAAGCCTAGCTCAAACATACCTTACTCAGCATAACTCCTCAAACTCAACAAAGGAAGCCAAAGGAAAGAAGGTATGAAGCTACAAATATTCAACCCATAGAGAGATTAGGTCGTATACCACAGCTACCAGCTTTACTACATACCTTTTTGCATTAAACATCTTTTTCCTATTCACTTTGACCTTTTTCCTCTCCTCGACATTAGAAGACTCTCCCAGTGGCCTGCCACCGGCTTCTCCAGTACTCTCTATCTACTCATTAGTACCCTGCTTAGGACCGAAAGGCAGGATAACAGTACTCTTCTTGGCAGTCTTTACAACATGCATGTTCTTGGGGACCTTAATACTCATCACATATATGCCTTAAAACCTGACATCTCTGGCAAAAGTGAGGCACACACTCAATAAAGAATACTTGATGATGAACATGCCCCTCCTTATCTTCCACCAGAATAGGCTTAGGCTAAAGGCTTAAAGACATCCACCTTAATTTGAATTCGTGCATACCTCACCTTGTGTTGATTAGTTATGCATTCATCCACAGCGATAGGCACCCCAAGTAAGGTACTTATTCAACTTAAGGATTTAGCACCTCAATATTGGGTATGAAGGTTCAAGAATCGAATCCACACGGGAACGACACGAAGAATATCACGCTTAAAATCAAAGTGCTCATCTCATTTCCCAATCAACACAAGTCTTTTTCCAATAGGAACATCCCCCGGTAACAATCAAATTCACATCTACATCAGATGCACACTTAACCAAAAAGTAACCATCCTCATGAAGAATAGTCGAAAGATTGTCAAGCAATGGCCATTTAAAATCTTTTATTATTATATCATTATATATTTGTGGATTATATATGTATAGTTATATAATCCTTCACATCCAATTCTATATTCTCAATTTGTTATTATTATATTGTTATATTATATTGATAACCATTTCAATGGAAATTTATAAATGGTTATACTAAATCAACAAAGATGCTCTCATTGCAACAATCAAGAATTACCTTTTTATTAGTCTGCACTATTAAATTTGCTATATTTCTATTTTTGATTATGATCTCAATCTTCATCTAATTCTCATGAACACATTTAATTTACTTTTTATTCCATCTATCATCTATGCATTTCTCCCTACCACTTCCCTAGCTATACAATCAAAATTTAACTTAATTTTCCTTTTAAACTGTCCTTATTTCTATTTTGTGCTATTTCTTTGAGACGAAAGTACCTATGTATGAACAATAACATGTTTTGCATGTTACTTTCAGCATGAAAACTATGATCGAACGATACAACAAAATGAAGGAGGAGACCAACCACCAACTGTCATCGGCCACTTCAGAACTTAAGGTACACGTACTTTCATCAATTGATTGGTCCTGAAATACAAATGTAGTTTTTACACATGTAATAATTCATGTACATAAACCAATAGGTTATAGTTAGAGTCGTGCTTTAGTTGTTGATACTAAATAATGCTAATATGAATAATTTATAGTAATAAATAATCTTTAATCATAAAATAAAAATGTGTTTACAACTTTGCTTTACCATTTAATACCACCCCACAAATTTCTTTTGGTTTATCATTATTGTACGTAGTGTATCTTCATAAAAACAATTATAAGGATCTGGAGAGGAATGGAAAAAGACAACTAATACTCATACAGAAGGATACAGCCAAAAAGTTCCTCGACTTGAGGAAGACCACCAAATAGAAAAATTCTTACAGCGAGAGAGAATGAGTGAAAATGAACCCGCAAACCTACATCTTACAATACAAGCTGACACATTAACATAATAAAATAAATAACTAGATAAATAAATAAATAAATAAATACTGAGTGATCATGTAAATAGAAAAAGAACAAAAACAAAAAAAGGTAAGTAAAATAGAGTATCAGTAGTCTAAAATAAGAAATTTGCGCCTCTATTACCAATCCTTAGTCACTACAACATAATTTTCTTTTAGTGTGATATATTTAGCGACATTTAATTTAAATGTCGCTATTTTCAATTTTTTATAGTGTATATAGAGAATATAGTGATATTTATTGGACCCTTTAGCAGCATATTAAAAAGTCACACTAAAGCTTTTAGCGACATAGGATCTAGTGACATTTCTCACAAATGCCATTATAGACTATAGTAAATAGTGACAATAACATATGCCACTAAAGACCAAATTAAGTGTCGCTAAATCACTTTATGGTGAAACTAAAAAAAAACCAATAATTATTACACTAAAAATATAAATCAGTGGCATTTTTTTAATGCCACTAAATCCTATATCGCAAAAAGCTAAATTTGTTATAGTGAGTCAGGTCCTCGAATAAGTGTAACTCATACATGGCACTTATGATGTGCTCCTTTCACATACTCCTAGGTCTTCCTCGACTTTTCTTACCTCCCCTACAATGCTTTCGATCCTTCTCATGGAAACATCGATAGTATTCTCTGCACATGTCCAAACTATCTCAATCAATTTTCACACATCCATGTATAAAGCCAGACAATCCCCAACTTCTCTTTAAACTCTTTGTTCCTAATTCTATCCATCATTATGCGATTATATAATCCACCTCTATAGCTTCCACATTATGTTCAAATATTTTCTTTGCTAGTAACATTTTGTGCCAAAAACAAAACATATATGATTGTAACTCAGTAAAATTTATCTTTTAACCTAATCGAAATTATTTCATATCACAAAGCTTGAGAATTGTTTTTATAAAATGTAAGTCATTCTCATAATAAAGAATTTATGATTTGAAAATTATACTTTATGTTCACAATTTTTATGAAATTAATTTTGTAAAGAATAAAAAATAATTGAAGTAGAAAAGGCATGACTATTAAACTTCTTTAGAGATTTTAGTTTGAAGATAGACAAAACATGCCCCAACTTAAGAATTAATCAACTTATGTATATTGGCGTCTATCTGACTATCTCCTTGGAATCTAGGTTTGTTTTAAATATAATATCGTCGTAACTCCGCACTCATAGACAAACCCAATAGAGAAACGGAAAATTTGCTCAAAATAATCCCAACTATCACCCTTTGGCCAAAAATAATCCCAACTATCAATTATTTTTTAATAATCCCAACTATTCTTATCATTTGTTAGAAACATACCCACCCCTTGTTACCAGCTGAATTAGGTAATTTTTCCACTTTTTTCTTTTTCTTTTACTTAACAGTTCAAAATTAACCATTCCCCTTCATGTATTAACCAAAAAAGAAAGCAAAAAGTGGAAAAACTACATGTTACAGCCGGTTAAAAGGAAGGTAGGTATGTTTTCAACAAATTATGAGAATAATTGGAATTATTAAAAAATAATTGATAATTGGAATTCTTTTTGACTAATGAATGATAGTTGGGATTATTTTGAGCAAATTTTCCTAGAGAAAGTTAATATTATATTCTTGGTATTTGAACAACAATAACGCTAAACTCTTACTCCCAACAATACATTCCACTCATTTAGGTTTGTTTTAAACATCCAAAGAACTCTACAAGTAACAACATAAGTCACAAATTACTATTTCCAAAAAAAAAAAAAAAGTCACAAATTACCTATCAATAAAGGAAAAAAAGAAGAGACTCAAATGTTTGATTATATCCTACAACAAAAGAAACCAACCCACAAGATAGCAATACTTGACTACCTTCGAAAATGCTCGTTTTCTCCTTACGAGTCTCGTAGCCATCTAGCTGATGGAACGATTACCATGGATCAATATTGACAACCACATAGGTCGATAATTGGATGAAGCCAATGATATGATGACAAATGGGGTCGATAAATGGCATCGGAGAAAAGCATTTAACTCTCAAAATAGGAAGACCGGTGTAGGATAGCATCAATCGGAAATGAGTGCTTTTCTCCGTTCTATTCTCTAATATGGCTCAATATGTTTTGTTTTACGAAGTTAAGACCTTTAAGTAAATTCCACCTCTAACAAGTACAAACTGAAAGAACCTCATAGTCGATACATATAATGTAAACTATAACCGTTCTCCCTTTCTTGAATACAGTTTTGGCAAAGAGAGGCAACAAACTTGAAGCAACAACTACAGTATTTACAAGAAAGCCACAGGTAAATAAGAGTAATAACCTTGTATTCAATATATGTGGTTGCGACTTGCGAGTTCTTCGAAACAGAATGACCAGGTATTCCAAGAAGGTAGGAAAAAACGTAATTAGCGTCACACCAGCTGATCTGTGATTTCTATTTAGTGTCTCTCCATTCCGATAGCTTCAACATCGTATTCCTGCATCTTTCATTACAATGACTCGTAAATTTAACTGACAAAACATAAAGAAAGAAGTAATAACATATATACTTTATGGGCTACTCCTCCTAAAACCAATTGGTTTTAGGATGGGAACCTCATTCGCGTTAGTGTGCAATCAAATCTCCTCTTGTGTGGTTGTGTACAGGCCTAAAATTATCAGATATGATAAGCAAAGTGCCCAAATAGAGTATTTCGAGCATAATCTAAGCTTCCAAAAGAGTACTACACTCCCAAATATAGGTCATTTGCCATTCATCACAAATAGCAACTCCATTTCTCTTCTTACCTTGCCTTGAATACTACACTCTGCATATTTCTACATTCTAATGACTCCTTGGATCTCTCCACCAAACCATTTTGCCACCTATGTGTAGAGATCGATAATCTTATGTTTTTTTGTAACATGTACCAACTTTAAGTACATAAAAAAGTGTAAAGATTCCAAAATGTGAATCTTGGCTTAGATCGAATTCTTTTCTTTGACCTCTTCTTCCTATAACCAAATACTTATCAACATAGTGCGAAAAAATGTGGTAAACAATCGCAATCCCGGTAATGAAACGGTGATGTGGTAACGAAAGTGATGCAGTTAGCCAAAAGCACGAGATATTCCTTGAAAAGGCCCAAGTTTTTAACGCCTTTACAATGCGAGAAATGTGGGATTGTGTTTTTTCTAAAAAAAACCCTGCAACGCAGCCTTTTTATTGCACTATGTTTATCATCACAATATGCGTTTTGGCTCATTATATAAGATGTGATGGTTTTACGCTAATTGTAATCAATAGTCAAAATTAAAATCCAATTATTCACATACAATCTTAAGAAAATATGAAAACCATTTTCTAATACAAAAGGCTACAATAAGTCGAAAAACTAACTAAAATCAAGTTCAACATATTGTAGTAAAGCAAAACAACCATATCTTGGAGCTGCAAAACTTTGAGTCATGACATGTATAGACATTCAACATACTTGCAAACAATTATATTTACGCTTCTATGTTTGAGAACACCGTCTAATGGTTGCAGAAAACTTACGGGGCAAGGGCTTTCAGATTTGAACGTAAAAGATCTGCATCGTTTGGAAACTCAATTGGAAACAAGTTTACAAAGTGTTCGAATAAGAAAGGTCCAACACATTCTGCACCAAGAACTCAGAATTCAGTAAACAAAAATCTATTAACTCCACACTTTAAATTTAGCTCAAGTAACATTTTTTGCCAATTTTTGCAGGACAATCTCTTATCAAACGAGATCAAAGAACTGAACCAAAGGGTATATCATCAACATAAGCTATTGAATTTTATTAAGAAAACTATGAGAAAGGTGCTGACAGTTATTGAACATGTTGCAGGGAGCTATTATTCATCAAGAGAATATTGAACTCTATAAGCAATTTAATCTTGTGCAACAGCAACATTCTGAGCTGCAAAATAAGGTATTAACTATGGACACTATGTGGACATGAGAGCAGTTGACTATGTTATTAAATCAGTGTGATACCCAAATTTAGCTTTAAAAAGGGTTGATAGACTACTCATATCAACAAGATGCATCTTCTTTTCATTGGAGTCTGTTTGCTAAGAACTCTATAGTTAAGTTTGCTTGGTGAGAAGCAATCTTAGGATGTGTAACCTTTTGTGAAGTTTTCCAGGCGCGCACGAGTGAGGCCAAAGTGCGCTGAAAAGACTTGTGTTGGTCTGTGGAGCCTGGCTACAGTCTTCATGAGTAGTCGCCAACATCTGTGTGACCGGGGTGTTACATCAGCCACCAGGAAGTCTTGCCTATTAGGTCACGACAGCTCGTCACATAATCACACTGTGGCTGTGGACACGGCACACTCGTGGGTTCGGGCCCACAAACCCACAGGTCAAGAGCGTTGACTTGCATATACACTTGGTGAGGTTCATTGTTTTCCAAAACCATATGGTAGTAGGAGGATTAGCTCACCCAATATATATGCAAGTCCACTACCCACTATTTTATTGATGTGGCATCTTGTTTGACATGTAAAGTATTTCCATTTTCCAACATTGCCTTTGTCCCATGGATTTTGCTACAATTTTAGTCTATCCCATAAATTTTTCTACATTTCTATCTTAAGCTTAGACCCATATTTTTTCTTTGATTCTCATCCACACAATTAACTTATCTTTTCCTCTCATCACACATTTTTCTCACTTTTCCATCAATCACACCTTTTTACCTCATTCTCTCTTTCCATTGTTCGAACAAGATTTGTACTTGTAGAAAAAGCCAGTCATGGGGCAGATGTAATATATATATTTGACCAAGTATTGTCCATAACAAGTCTAAGAAAGATTGTGAATCTCAGGTTTGCACATCAGAGGAGATGAATCAGATGGATCAACACCCACATATGCCATATAATATTAAAAACAATCATCAAATGAACGCAACAATTAATCTCGAGCTAAGCCCACCAAGCCAGCAAAATTATGAATCATCCACCAGAAACATGCATCTATGGTATTCTTATAAACTAAAAGTTTTCTTTATAATATCAAGGAATAAGTTAAGATTCGAACTGACAACACCAGTTTTTTTGTAGCTTGCAACTACATTAGTGAAGCTAAGAAGCTCCAGTGCCACACCAAATGCTTAGACTGAGGATTACAACGGCCATTTCTACTATAATGGAAGCAGGTGCTTGTAAAGATGCATTATGAATCACCTACAGATGTGGTATGATTAGAGATGTAGAGTTAATTTAGTGTAACTGGTCAATGGTTGCTTGCAATTTTTATTAAAAATATGTGTTTGTTCGAGTAGGGTGTGTGGTTGTAATTAGGATAGTGTATATCATGATGTCCTATAATGGAAGCTGTAAAAAATTTTCTTGTGCAATAAAGATGAAGAGACAGTTGATTGAGCAAAGTGAAAGCAATATACAAGCCGAAATAGATAGATTTCTCAAACGCGCTTGCATCTTTGGGAGGAATGAAGCAGTAAAAAACAAGTAATTGACAGCCTGCTTTTAAGGTAGCAAAGAACGAAAGATGAAGGAATAAATTCCAACGTCCTAACCAGGGTGGTTCAATGAGCTGGGTCCCTATTCTTAGCTCTTACCCAGTCCGTTTTTAGAAGGGTTTTGTAAGGATCGGGTCGAAAACGGGCTATATTATATATAAAATGAAGTGAGCTATAAAAGTGCTCAAGAAGGGCCAAAGATAAGCCTTTGTAAATAGCATAATTAATGTATAATTTAAATATTATAAATGACAATGTCCATGGAATCAATTTATTTATTATAAATGATAGTTTAAATATTATAAATTGATAAATGGGAATAAAAATAATTTTTAGTAGTAAAATTGGGTTGGATTTGGCCGGGACGGGCTTTGAAAGCCCGGCCCATTTTAATTATAAAAGGACCCTCATTTGGCCCGGCCCCGCCCTTATCTGGCCCATTGAACACCCCTAGTCCTAACCATTACAAAAGCTCTCTTTTACTAATAGTTCTCTTTAATGCTTTCTCTCGACTATGTAATTGACCTTTGCCGAAGCTAAAGCATATAAATCACACTTCACACAGGAGGTTTCCATAAAAACCCTCAAATTAGACTTCAAAAGCTAAGGGTGAAACGAGACTTAACTTATATAGGACGTACATGTAAGATGCGGAATGTTCTCAAAAGAAAAAGGAGACGCATAGTCATGAACAGAAAAGTAAAAAAACCAATGTTGTTCCCAAAGCCTCATACACCATTAAAAGAAAAGTCTCCTATTTGTTTACAGTGGCGGATCCAGGACAGAAGTTTAGTGGGGGCACAATTGATAAAAATAATTCAATAAAAAATTTTCAAAAAGCCATATATATAATAATAGTAAAATGACAATAATCAATTAAGCAAAAACATAATTAAAATTAAAATCAATATTTTTAAAACTCTTGATTATATTTAAAATTACAATTCATCAATACCAAATTTAGATTATAGTTTAAAGAAGATTAAAATTTTATTCAAATTTTAATATTACATGATAAATTAATAATAATAGTAAATTGACATAATAATCAATTTTGCAAAAGCATAATTAAACTTAAAATCAATATTTTTAAAACTCTTGATTATATTTAAAATTACAATTTATTAAAAAAATTATCTATTCTTGAATTATGGTGGTGCGGCTGATGGGCGACTGGTGGTTGGCGGCTGGCAGCTGGCGGCAAGAGGCAGGCGGCAGGCGGCTGGTGCTGTGGTGGGAGGCCGGGAATCGGCAGGTGGGTGGCCAAAATAAATGTTGGAGGAAGAATGGAGTCGTGGCTTGGGATAATAAAAGAATTAATTTGGTTCATTAATTAAACTGTCAGGGATATTAATTAGATATAGTTTATTTTATACATTAAATATCATAAGAAGTTGAGGGAGCAGGGATGGTATCAGCTCTTACCTTAAAACGCTGAAGTCCTGTGTTCGAATCCTAGTGATAGCAGATTATTAATTTTTTTTTTAAATCCAGTGCCCTCACGTGCGGGCACATGAGGGCACGTGGATCCGCCCCTGTTTGTTTATAACATCTCAAAACCAATCTTGTATATCCATCACTTGATTACTTTCAATCATGTGCACGCATTAAAAGTATAAACAATGCCTCTCATAGTCTCATTGTCTATCTTATAATAAATGAGATAATAGTTTGTTCCACTCATTTTGCATCATTTTGAATTACACAGTGAGACTGAGACTTTTTTCTCCTAAATGATGCAATAAGAGTAGGACAAAGAAGTAATTGTTTAAACAAAAAATACCTAAGCAAACACATATTTACAATCCATCAATTTCGCCCTTAGTCCCTCGTGTTCACCCTTACAAAAATGTGCTTTCTCCCTCCAACATTAAAGGAGGAAGATATGAAGGGAAATATTACATGTGTGGATCAAAATTGGTGAAAAAATGGGGTCATATCCAAAAAAATGTATTTAATACAATGAAATGGATATAAATGACGAGTTAAGCAAATTCAGGGTGACAAAGGTTGAAGGGAGTACTCAACAATGAACATTAGAGCATTACAACCAGGAAATTGAAAACATAGCTGCAAAATGGATATCACACTATGTTGTGAATGGGCTAAGACTTTAATGAAGAAACAATAAGAAAAATAAGCGCAAAAAAACCAACAAAAAGCAGAGCAAGCAAACAACAATGGCAAACACACAACAATATACTCCCTCCGGTAAGGGTGGTAGTTGGGGTATTTAAGTGATTATAATAATTGTAAAGGTAATATTTGGGTATTTTAAATAATATAAGTGGGGTATGGTCTTTACTTGTGTGAAAATAGGGTATTTAGGTAAAAAATCTTTGCTAAAAATAAAAAGTGGATAACTTGGGTGAACTAAGCAAATAAGGAAAATGGACAATAAAAAAGAAACGGGGGGAGTATAAGGTATCAAAGAATACCTCCCCTCAAATCAAGTATCTTATCATTAACATAAACAAGAATACACTAATGACTCACCTTAATCAAGTCTCAAAGCAAAAGAGTGAACCAGTCGAGCGCTCATACAGCAGCTACTGGATCCTTGCATTGTCTTGGCTCGAGCGAGCCATGTTTGCTCGACCACTCGAGTGACTCGCAAACCCCCTTAGCCTTCGTGTCTTGCCTTCACCAAAACACCTCAAACCATCATCAATCCTCACTTGATCAAGAGACCCAAAGCTTATGTGTCCATATCCCTTAATACTTTATCTTCACTCTCGATAGTGTAAGATAGAGCGTGAGCAATCAAGTGATCAAACCCATCATCGAGGTCACGTGAATTGGGTCTTCACTCAACACATTAAGTGTCACATAACTGCATACTTGAATTCAAGTAAATAAATGGATGGTGCATAAATCTAACTACATTTCACCCATACATATAACCTGATGCTTATTTCTTAGTTAAGGAAATCTATGATGCTGGTATTAGACCAAAGATTGACCAGTACGCTTAAGTCTTAAAGTGATCACTTACAAGTAGGGATGGTCATGGGGCGGGTCTGGAGCGGGTCCAACTAGACCCGGACCCGGACCCTTTTAATTTTTTGAGATCCAGACCCGGATCCGGACCCTCAGGGTCCAAAATTTTCAGACCCAGACCCGGACCCTCCGAATCTGATGGGTCTAGGGTCCTTAATGGGTCCTTAGTGGGTCTAAAATAAGTCTCTTTGATTTGTCAAATTTAAAACATTTGTAAGTCATTGTATTTTTCGTATATTTGTAAGAGAGTTATTATCGTATTTTACAAATAATTAATACTAATTTAACATCTAAACTCGCATAATGTCACCAATATACGCTTAAATTTTATTATAAACACTACTTCGAGTCCATGAAATAAGGGTAATTGGGATTACACTTAACAAGTAGCATATATATTATTTATATATATTATGATTATATGAAAATAAAATAAATGTTGAGGGCATAATTCATAGGTAGAAGACAAATAAAAATGGACAATTTAATATTTATAAGGGTCCAAGGGGCGGGTCCAGGGTCCAGATATTGGACCCGGACCCGGACCCGCCAAATAATTTTTAGATCCAGACCCGACCCGGATCCGATGGGTCTCAAAAAATAAGACCCAGACCCTTAAAAAAGGGGCGGGTCTGGGGCGGGCCCAACAGGGTCCTGGACCCGTGACCATCCCTACTTACAAGCTTAAATTGATCACAAATGATCACTTTTTACGGTCTTAGAATGATCACTTATATTCTTAAAATGAACACTTGCGATCTTGAAATGATTTATCAGATAAATAGGCGAACTATAATGATTCATCTCATTCTCATGATGAGATGGTCTTTTACAAGACTTACTAATCATCAGAAGAGAGGAGGTTTTGAGCATATTCAACATGTTTAACTGCATAGGTTTTGAAAAACTTGGTTCAATATTAAATTATGTTGTATGTGTTAAGTGTTTAAAATACGAAGTTATTAGAAAAAAAAACATCTTTTGAAATTGTACAAGTCTTTAGAAAAATTTAACAATTTTTACTCCGACCCTGCTGGTCATATTAATATTTGTTCAACAATAGGCTAATACTGGGGGAAAAGACTTTTTTTCAGAAATTTGAAGAAATAAAGAACAAGAGTACATCATTCATGCATCAAAATACTTGCACAGAAATATAACTATAACTACTTTCTCACTAATTAAAGTTCATATACCATATAGTAGGAGTAATTAAATCATCAAAAAGGCACCAAAACAATAAACAGGGTCCGCCCTATATATTTTGGAGCCTTGGGCGAAATAGCAAATTTGGGCCTTTTTCTTCATAATTTATAATCTATAGAGACCTTGGGCCTTTATAATTTTGCTTTTTTAACATGAGGCCTTGGGCGACAGCCCATCTTGCCCACCCTTAGGGCCGGCCCTCACAACAAAAACCAAAAGGAATATCAACATTACATAATCAAACTCATGTACATAAGATAAAATCAACATTTCATCCTAAACATCAAATGAATTCAGTTAAATAGTAAAAGAAAGGTGTAAAACATACCATACATACAAATCCTAGCAACCCAAAACAAATACCATCTTGATAATCAGACCCAAAGTTTCAATATCTTTACCTGAAAATGAAAGATGGGTAATGTTTAATTATGGGTGCAAAAAATTGTAGAATGCAAAAAAGATTGGTGATTGAGTTATAAGAAAAGAAAAAAAAAATACCCTTTAATTCTAGTTGTTAAAATCCACATAAATATTTGGGAAGAAAACGTTAAGATTATTTTAAGGAAATGAGGAGACAGCATCTAACAAAACTGGATGTGGAGGAACCCAAAAAATAACCATGAAAGTTTGGGAAGGAAAGATAAATACTACCTCCGTTAATTGTTTTGTGCAACCGCAGTACAAATTGCGGTTGCCAATGCAATTTTTCTTAAAGCAAAATTAGAGAATGTGGGGTAATGTAATTAAAGGTAAGATAGGAGAGAGAAAGAAAGAGAGGGGAAGTAGGGATAGGTAATTTAGGAAAAAGAAGGAGAGAGAAAATGATGGGATAGGTGATTAAAGGAGAGAGAAAATGATGGGATAGGTAATTAGATTGGTTATTTTTTACTAAAAAAGGAAAGTTGCAAATAACCTTGAGCGGACAAAAATGGCAAAAGTTGCAGAAAACAATTAACAGAGGTAGTATATGATATGAGAGAGTACAGATTTGAGAATACTCCATGGATTACTGATTTTTTTAATGGAGAATGAAGAGAAAGGCAAAAATATCTAAACACACTATAAATATTTGAAAATTATTCATAGTAGTACTAAGTTTTGACACTTATTAATGGTAACTTTTAAGTTTTGTAAGGGAAATTCTACATGGTAGCATTCACTTTTAATGAAATGTCAATGATAGTATGTTTTTTAGAAAATTCCACGTGGTAGCATCCAATTTAGGCACTATCTAATTGCCGTAGCATTTTCTGTTAAGTTCTTGTTAAATTCCGTTTAATTTATCATTTTGTAAGTTTTTTCCACATGGTAGCATCCAGTTTTTGTTTAATTCACCATTTTGACATTTAATTCATCATTTTTTGTTTAATTCACCGTTTAATTCATTAAAAGTGATCGTCTCTTACAAGAATTTGTGTTAATAATTTTATGGAAAAATTATAAATGTTAAATAATTTTACGGAAAAATAATTTCAGCATTTAGTTCACCATTTTAATGTTTAGTTCATCGGTCGAAACAAGTACTCATTCGAAAGAGTACTTGTTTCGATCGAATTTTCGAAAAAGTTATCCCATAAGGATAGTAGCGAAGTCCGTTTTTTCAAAAAAAAATCGTTATGATGGGTACAATACAAATAACGCCAAATATCTTTTTCGGCTTACGCATCAAAAGTAGACGAATAAGTATTTATTTCGACCAGATTTTCGAAAGAGTTATCCCATAAGGAAATTGCAACGTCCGTTTTTTGAAAAAAAAAATCGTTATGATAGATAAAAATGATGCTAAATATATTTTTCGATTTACATATCGAAAAAAGACGAATACGTACTTGTTTCGACCGGATTAGATATTTTCTTATAAGTTTTTAATAAAATTATTTAGCATTTATGAGCGTTAATGAATTAAACATTAAAATGGTGAATTAAACGTTAAAATGATGAATTAAACAAAAATTATATGCTACCATGTGGAAAAAACTTAAAAATAATGAATTTAACGTAATTTAACAAAAACTTAACGAAAAATGCTACGACAATTAAATAGTGTATAAACTGGATACTACCATGTGGCATTAAATATATACTCAGTGATCTTTGGACAATTAATAAGCTTGCAATAATTCAACATTTTATTTATATATGTATCATATATTAATCTCAATTTTTAATTAATTATAAATAATCTCAATTTTAAAATTACTTACTCAAGAATATTATCTGTTAGACGGTGATTAATTTTTACATGTTAATTGCTATAAAACAAAAAAAGAAATTAACTAAAAAATTAAAGTATATTAAAAGTTAAAATTAAAATAAAAACAAACTTAGGTGATTTCTTTTATAACTATTTTTTATCAAAGAAAATTAGTGTAAAAATATGAATTGTTTTGGATTATTTTTAAATTTTTTTCACAGAAAATTCATTATAAAGTGAAATGAATTGTACTATTGTGTTGGAAAATTTGGTTTAATAAGCGTTACTTTAGCAAAACTTTTATTATTTTACTTTAGCAAAACTTAGTAATTTTTAAAGGCTAAAAATTTTTTTTTTCACAAAATCTTGCTATAGACCGTCTATAGAATAGACGAGTGTAAATGGCCAGCCCATAACCCAAAACAAAGAATTTGACAATTTTCCATGCATGAATAGCAGTTACTCATCTTTTATTTTTTTCTTTTTTTACACATCCCAAAAATAGAAAACTGAATTTATTTATGGGCTGGAGTGCTGAGATTGTCGTCTATAACATACACAGCCTCTCGAATTTTTTATAGTTGCAAAATTCAGTCTTGCTAGTTGCTACTTGCTATTAAATCATAGTATAAGAAACAAATGCATAAAAAATTAATAATAAAATCAAAATAGGAAAACTAACCGTTGTATTACGTTATAAACCCACATGTCCACATTAATCTTTTGTATTCATTCACAACAAATTACACAATCCTACAATCCCATTCCCATATTTGTAAATTGTAACCGATACTCATAAAATCCCCCTTTCATCTAGAATTTTTGGTAGGTTTAGCACATTTTTTCTTGATCACTCCATGTGGGCAATTTTCACTGTTAAGTAAGCTTTAAAAGTGTTCAACAATGGCGGTTCTTTACCTTCTTTATCTAGCATCAAAAGGTGCAATTCTGTTCTCTTTAATATACAAAATCTGTTGCAGATTTCAATGTAGATTAATGGGTCGTCTTTGTTTCTTGATTACTCTTTATTCAGCTATTGGGTTGTATAAGAGCATTATTTTTCAGGCACTAATGGGTTTAATTGTAATGGAAATTGCATCCAATTTCAACCATTTGCTGTCTAACTTTAATGATTTTGGATTTGGGATTATAATTTTTGAATTTTTTTCGAATTTATTCAATGTTTTTGTCCTATTTTTTGTTTCCATTTTAGGGTTTTTATACTTGCTTTACATTCGAAAAGGTCAAGAAAATAGAATTGATTTTGTAAACAAGTTATCTTCTCATAATAGGACCATAAAAGACCAAAACCTTGAGGAAATCAATGAATTTGTGAGTTTAAATGATGGGTTTAATGATAATATTGGTAATAATTTAGAGCCAAGTGATGAATGTTGTAATGAAGACCAAGTGTTTGATGTAATTACTCTGAGAAAAATGGTGAAGGATGAAAGAAAAAGGGCTAATAATGCTTATAATGAGCTTGAAAAGGAGAGAATGGCGGCGGCGTCTGCCATTGATGAAGCAATGGCTATGATATTGAGGTTGCAGAATGAAAAGAGTGTTCTGCAAATGGAAGTTAATCAATTAAATAGAGCTGTTGAAGACAAGCAATTACATGATCAAGAAATTATTCAATCACTTGAATGGATTGTAATGAAACATGAATCTGAAAGGAGTGTATTGGATGATCAATTGAGGATGTGTAGGGAGAAGTTGAAGATGTTTATGAAAGATGGAGAATGGGATCAATTTGATAGTATTTGTCCAACCCCAAGTGTCTTTTATTCTTCATTGGAGGAGAGTAGGGTCGAATCGGGAATCGGTTTGCTCAATTTTGAATCATCACCAATGTAATTTGGGGCAAATGTACGCAATCTTACCCTTCAATTTGCTGGAATTGTTGTGGCTAATTGGATGAGATAGGGTCGAATCGGGAATCGGTTTGCTCGATTTTGAATCATCACCAATGTAATTTGAGGCGGATGTACGCAATCTTACCCTTCAATTCGCTGGAATTGTTGTGGCTAATTGGAGGAGGAGTCTTTAGGGAGATTTTGAGTAGGAAAAGCCTTTGTAAGTATACTTAACTTAGTTTTCTACAATGTTGTTTCATATTTTTAAAGCAATTGGAATAAAATTACACTTTTTTGGTTACTTCTCAATAGTGTTGTCTGTTGTGGTGTTTTTCTTATTTTCTTAGTTAGTCTCCTTATAAATAGGACTTGTGTATTCATTTCATAATAAATACAAAAATTAGTATTTACTGGCCAAAACTCTAATTTTTAATTTTCCTTTTCTTTTTATTGTAGGGGATTTTCCTTACAACCTTACTCTAGAATAATAAAAAGTACATGATTAAAAGTCGCTTCCTTTTTCATTGTGTCGTCACCTTTTATACTATAAATTTTGATTCAGATCCGACTCGGATTCGATGGGTCTCAAAAAATAAGACCTAGACCCTTTAAAAAGGAGCGGGTTCAAAGCGGGTCCAACAGGATCCTGGACCCGTGACCATCCCTACCCAAAAAACCATAGCTACAACTATGAAAGTTTGCCACGAAAAACGATTGAACTCATGAGGGGTAGGGATAAGATCCTCAAGTGAAAGTCAAGGCCAGCTGAAATGAAAAAAAGCTCAGAACTCAGTTATATGTGTACATGAAACCCATATTTAATCACCATAAATTTTCTTAGTTGAAATTGATCCATCGATTTGGCCTTGGTAAAATCCTTTCTAGTCGAGAAAGATGTATAGTTCTCAATATATTCCAAGTGGTTAGAAAGCCCAACTTCTGAATCCTAAAGAGAAGAGTTGACATTTTCCAAGTCATGATATTGTGTTTGTTCATCATCTGCGCATGTATTATTCTCCATATTCTTTGATAGCAATACTTTTTGTTTCTCTTTGAGTAGTAATACAATAATTTGTAGATTTTGAGATTCTATGCAGTGAACCTTCTTGCAGTGATCATCAAAGTTTTTCATTATTCTGTAATTTAGTTGCCTTTAGAGTTTGGTGTAGGAAGAAATCATCATGACACTGCTCAACTTCACAAGAGTCGAGGGCTTCTTCACCAAATTCATCAGAAACATGTAATGGATCAAATACAACGTAGGGTGATTTACATAATTGACTAACCGCTACTTGATGTAGCGGTTTTTTATGTTTTATTTTTTTAATCCCATGGAAAAGAAAAACGCTTTATGAAATAATGGTTTATTTTAATTTTCAAAGTAAACCGCTTTATGAAATAGCGGTTTTGTTTAATAAAAAGGAAAAAATCTTCCCTGGCTATCCTACGTGGACAGTATTGGGGGAATTATTTTTTCAACCAGTGTAAAGTGTGAAATACTTTTTTATAAAACTATATTGAAGGAAAAGGTTCTAAGTTATAACCCCAAAATATATGCGAGTATAATACCAAATAATTATGTTATAACCCTATATAAATATTGATACAACTCCAAGTATATTATGCCACTTCACACGTGTGTGTTTGTTTTTTGATCTAGCAATGTTATTTAATTAACATAAATTAGATTTGGACTAAGCTTTTAAAAGCCGTCTTCACAAGAAACGGTCTCTCAAGAGATCACATGTTTACCATTACCCCTTTAAGTGATTAAATTAACTACTCCAATCACTTAAGCCTATCACCCCTGCACGGTGGTTTTGTTCTAATCAGAGGTGTTCATTCGGGTCATCGAGTTGATTTCGGGTCAGTTGCTCCGGATAGGTTCAAAATCGGTTTCGTGTTCACATTGGTTTTTACATAATTGTAGATCCATATTTAAGTCGGGTCAAATCGAATTCAATTATAAAGTCGATTATCTATTGGGTCATCAAGTCCGTTTTAACCGCCTCTTAGTTCTAATATTTGTATTCCACTCTTGAATTCTTTATTTTATAACTTCCTCCTAGTTGGATATGCGTCATTATCCCAATCAGATAGGAATCTTTACGTCTACTCTATTCAATGTACGGTCTTTTAAATATTCCATCATATTGCATTAAAATTACTTGTAATATTAAAAATTCTTCTAGTATTATTTATTTATTATTATGTGTTGTTTGTAATTAGTTTTTAATCTAAAAGTTAAGGTAGAATTTTGTTTGCTTTCTCTCATTGCAATCACTATTAATATCAAATTTTTATTATTTTTTTACATAATTACAAATATTAACTATTGAACTAGTACATTAAATAGTGTGAAAAGTCAAAAATTACAAGCAATTTGGAACGGAGAAAATATACAATACTCTCTTTATTTTTGTATGTTATTCACAAAAGAATTTACGAATTTTAACGTCAAACTACCTTCAGCGAATAAGGGAATAGCTAGCTTGGACATATACGAATTTACGAATTTTAACGTCAAACTACCTTCAGTCGTTCATTTTGAGATTGTTGCAGCTTGGACATATACTACCTTCAGCGAATAAGGGAATAGCTAGCCGATAATACAAGACAACCCAATATTGGCGATGATTCATTTTCTGCCCCAAGCCGTCGATAAGGATTGTGAGCAGATCGTCTTGGGCGTGAGGTTCCCGGGTGGAGCTTAGAATGACAACTTGTCTTGGGGTGAGCTTGTAACTAGATGCAAGACTTTTCTCGACAACATTAAAATAAGCCCCTGTCAAATTTTTCATCATATGGGGGGTAGCGGGTTCATCCTTGAGAGAAATAGCGTTGGAGCCACAAAGAACCCGAAAGAGACCAAGGGCACGTTCAAAAGTTGGACCCAGTGAGAAAATATCACTGTTAGCTAAGATCTTAGCTGAAGCGAACTGATTTGAAGGCGAGAAGCAAAGAAAGCATTGTTAAAAACGTTGTTTGCCGAGTAGGATTACTTTTATTATTATGATAATAATATAGGATTACAAGTTTACAACTCCTTATTGGCTAATTTATTACCTACTCCTTTTTTATTTTGAATATATCTAATCTCCCAATTTCATTTCAATTTCAAGAGTCAAGACAATAAAAATCTCTTTCTCGTTCTCTTCCATCAACTTTTTCTCTGCCTATTCAGGATCAGTCAAAATGCTTAAGTTTTCACTTCAACGAGGTAATTTCAATCCTATTTTTCTTTATCATCGTTAAATTTTGATGTTTGAAATGCTTGTTTCTAATCGATTTCATCAGTTTCATTAAATTGTTTCGATGATGATCGTAGTTTTTTTAGCGAGAAGTGTTAAAATTGTTGCAACTGCCGCAAAACTTAACTCTAAAATATATTTAACTCCGACTGATAAAGCTTTTAATTAAATTGAATTCAGGGATCGATTAGTTTTTTGGTTGTGGTGATGTTTTGATGACTTAGTGTTTTAAATGATGATTGTATTTGTTTTAGTAGAAATGTTAAGTTGTTGGAATCGCCGTAAAATTTTGCTCTAGTTATATTCAACTGCTACTGATAATCTTTTAAAAAATTAAAAGAATCTTCTAATATAATTGAATTCAGGATTTGATTTGTTTTTTTTATGATGATTGTATTGATGTTAACTAATTTGATGTTGATTTTTTGTCGAATTTTGTTTAAGCGACAAATGCTAAATTGCTGAAACCGCAAATGTTTGCTGCAAAGTATTCGACTGCAACTGAGCCTTCTAATCAGCAGCGTAAAGCTCCGGTAATTTTTTATTAATGTGATTTAATGTTTTTTCGGACATCTTGTATTCTGGAAGAATTTTATTGAGTTACTGTTTCATTGAATTGGAAATTGTAGAAATGTGAAGTACACCTTACAAATTTCAAAACTTTTCAAATGTGTGTATGTGTGGAATCATTTTTTGAGAATTTTTAAATGAGAGGATTACATGAGAAAATATGTGGATCTTCATAAGAAATTTAGTTGAGAAGAGTTCATTTTCATTATCACACTCTATAGTCATTTTTATGCTAAATATTTTTCTGGTTGCAGTCGTAAGCTAAATAGGAGATTGACATGAAAAAATGGACATAGTGGAGAGGAGGATGATAGTATGTCTATGTAGTTGGGCCTGAGTGCTGGATTAATTAGTCACATGCTTTCTCAAGTGTGTTTTTTCAGTTGCAATTTTTGACCTCCTGTGTGATGGTTTTATTACTGAGGTTTTATTAGTAAACACTCAACACATAGATGGATCAAACCTATGCTACTTAGCTGAATTGGTTCTGATGACTTTATAGTTGATTTTTGCGTGACATACTTGCAAACGACATTTTTTTTTGGCATGGCTGCGAAAATAAGAGGAAAAAAGTATGAATGGAGATGTATGATGTCCATATATGTTATATTGAAACTGATTGCACAATGCTCAATCTGCGCGTCTGTGATAGGCGGAATGGACACATTAGGGAAATAAGTGAGAGGGTTAGTGGTACTTCTGTTTATGTGGGTGAAATGTAGTTCTTGTAGGGGGTTATTGAGTACAGTTTTATATATGTTTAACATTGTGATTCTCTTAGATGTTTATTTTTCAGCTGTTGAGTTACATTTTTACCCCAATGTTTATGTCAGAGGGCTCCCCTATTGATTGGAGGCAAGTTCATTGATTCACAAGCAACTGAAACAATTGATGTTCTAAATCCGGTACTATCCTTAGTTTCTCTGTATTTCTTTTTCCTTGTAAAGTCGTTGCATTTGAAAATAGTTTTTAAAAATTTTTTTTTTAAACTTTTTCTTGAGAACCTTGTTATAGGTAATTTGCAAATGAAGTCTATGCTAATGTCCAGAGTAATGAAATTCCATTTTGTAGTATAACCTAGTGTTTTTTTTGTGTTCTTTATAAATCTCTATTACCATTTGCTACTAAGGTTTAGAGGTGTTTGAGCAGTGATGGGATCTTTGAAGAAAAACACATACTAGTAGGTGGAGAAGCATTACCAAGGACATTGTCATTGAAACATCCTGGAAAATTTACCTTTAATTATATAAGTTTTACTTTTACCATTTTAATTATTGAGTAGTGACTAGTGACTATGAAACCGGCCATAAGTTACTATTAAGAACTAATATGTTCACCATACATGGTACCATTATTTCTCATAGTCTTTCATGGTTCACCTTTTGGTCAGGCGACACAAGAAGTTGTATCCAAAGTTCCATTAACAACTACAGAGGAGTTCAAAGCTGCAGTATCTGCAGCAAAACAAGCTTTTCCAGCATGGAGAAACACACCTGTTACAACTCGTCAGCGTGTAATGTTCAAGCTTCAAGAACTCATCAGGAGAGACATGGTGAATGTCAAGTAGTTTACATTTCCTCTGTTTTTATGGAGTTATGGCTCTTCTCAATGTTGTTTTGCTTCTTATTTCAGGATAAGCTTGCTTTTAATATAACCACTGAACAAGGAAAGACACTCAAAGATGCACAGGGTGACGTTTTTCGTGGTTTAGGTTAGTGATGGGTAAACACTAGTTTGTAGCATTGGTATAAACCAGTTTGGGTTTTCTAATTCTAATATTTTAAAAACATTCTTTAGAGGTGGTGGAACACGTCTGTGGCATGGGGACTCTTCAAATGGGAGAATATGTCTCCAACGTAGCAAATGGTATTGATACTTACAGCGTTAGAGAGCCCCTCGGCGTTTGTGCTGGCATCTGTCCCTTCAACTTTCCTGCAATGATACCTTTATGGGTAAGAAAAAAGAATATACAAAATAAAGCATAATGATATGAACTACGTTTTCTTCTCAAAGAAGTAACATCTGTGTGGCTTATACATTTTTCTCAGATGTTTCCGGTTGCAATCACTTGTGGCAATACCTATATTTTAAAGCCATCAGAAAAAGATCCAGGTGATATATCTTGTGGTTATGTCATACATGTAGAGTTCTTGATTAAAACTTTTATTAGTAGCATGAAGTTGTGAACAATACATGCTTCGTGATTTATAAAGTAGCAATTAATTTGTGGTCGTCGAGGCTTGTGCTGTTATTATAAAATTTCTTTTGTTCATTTTTTGAATTCAACTTCTGCTTCCATACTATGGGGCATGGGCATACCCCTGAAGCTAGTCTTATTGTATGCTGTAATCTAATATGGTTGAAATGTTCCTGTCTCTTGTTAGAAATTCCTTTAAATGCCAGATTATTATTATGTCTAAAAAAATCCACCAAAATGCTTCTTTGGGAAAGAGTCAAGATATACAAACTCAGCATTTGCATTGGCTTCTAACCTAGCAACTAAATAATGAAAAAATGAGCTAGCATATCCCGACCCTTACCATATGGCAACAAGAGTAAAGTCAATTCTGACAGAGGTCAATAGTCATTTGTTATTGAAAGCATCGTTCTAAATATTTATGCTCAACTTATTCCTCGTGTATTTTATTTTATGCTGTAACTATTTCAGGATTGCAATGATGTGAATATGGATGTTAACCTATCTTTGAGTCCTTCCTTGTTTTTCTGATAGGGGCCTCTATTATGCTTGCTAAGTTGGCCAAGGAAGCTGGTCTACCTGATGGTGTCTTAAATATTGTTCATGGAACTAATGTATGTCTTATATCTCTATTTTATTATCTATCTCTTCCCATAACGTGGAATTGTTTCACACGACTTCAATAACATATCATTTAATTTTTGCTTAAAAAAAGAATTCCGTTGTTTTTCTTTTCTTGGACTGCTGTGAAGAGGAGGGGAATAGGGTCTAATTTCTTTTATGACAGCTTCTAATTTCTGCAATTCACACTTTACACTCTGTTTGATGCAATTGTTTGTGCTGTGATACAGGACATTGTCAACGCTATATGTGATGATGACGATATCCGTGCTGTTTCATTTGTTGGTTCTAATACTGTAAGTTTTCTTAGACATATCAATCTCAATCAATATATTTTGAATATTGTTTTTTCCCTTATTGGTTAAAATCATAAAGGGTTGTTTATGGTGGTATTAGTTGATAGAACCTATAAAGTGGACATATATTGTTATCTTGGTTGTAAATAAAAGGCTGTGGCTTGTAGATTGTAGCATGCCTACTATCTAGAATCTAAATGAAGCTAAAAAAATCCGTACTTGACATGTTGGCTGTAGTATATGCAGAATGGAAATGAGTCAACTAGATCTGTTGATACAGAGATACTAGTCACTAGTCACTACTGGGGAGCTCCTGTTGCTAACGAAAATGCAAATATGTGCATTGCCTCACGAGATTGCAATCAGCTGGAAAAGCACATTATTCTTTTCTCTCATATATATTATTTTGACTTCTTTTATAGGATAATCTGCCTTCTACTTCTATATCATCATATCTGCATATTTTCTCTTGTTGACTTGGTCATGACCATACTTCAATCTGAACCTATATCATTACATGTTTTCTTCTTCAAAGATCTGCAGTGGATATATTTGCCTGCGATGCTTTTGATAATCAGAAGTTAAATGGGATGCATATTTTTATTGCTGATTCTTTTCGTATTGATCTGTAGGCTGGCATGCACATTTATGGAAGAGCATCAGCTAAAGGAAAGCGTGTCCAGGTATTTACAAATCACTTGATACTTGTAGGGATCTAATCTGTATAATTGTGCTATAGTTTTCTGATTTTTTCCTCACTCTCGTTCTCTCTATTCACCAGTCTAACATGGGTGCCAAGAACCATGCCATTGTCATGCCTGATGCAAACATAGATACAGCTGCAAGTGCACTTGTTGCTGCTGGATTTGGTGCAGCAGGGCAGCGGTGCATGGCACTAAGCACTGTCGTCTTTGTTGGAGACTTAAAGACTTGGTACTTGATGTTCTCCTTGTTCTATCTATTCTTTATTTCTGAGTCAAATTATCTTGATTCCAGGGTAAATATTTGGAAACCAGAAGAATGTCATATGTTTGGACTAGAGTTCTCTATGATTTATACCACTTTTCTACTTTTATCTATTTATGTGGCTTTCTCATTTAGCAGCTGATGTTCTCTTTGTTTACTGTTATATACTGTATCTTACTAAGAAAATTATAGTCACCTAATTAATCTAATCTCCTTTTTTAGGGAAAATAAGTTGGTGAAGCTAGCTAAATCGCTGAAAGTGAATGCTGGAACTGAACCTGATGCTGACCTTGGTCCAGTCATAAGCAAGCAGGTAATGAACCCCTGTTCCCTATCAATTCTGAAGCTGAAACCTGTTTATTATCTCGTATGACATGTAGTGTATTCTGGTAGCACTTATATTTCGAGATTAATCTCTCTGTGCTACTATGTTCATTATATCCCCGTAGCAGCATGATCATACAGTTCCCCACTCTTCGATTATTGCATCTGCGTTTTGTTTGCATATTATTAGAATATTCTTATCCTAATAGTACTTTTTTCAGGCCAAGGAACGAATCTGCAACTTGATTCAAAGTGGGGTTGAATCTGGAGGGAGACTAGTTTTGGATGGAAGAAATATTGTGGTATGGCTGCCGTTTTTTCTGAATTTTAATAGTTCCAATATCGTTGGTTGTAAATATGATTCACGATTAAATGGTTTCAATTCATGATTCAAAGTCCCCACTTGCAAACACTTTTTTCCTCATCGTATCCTAATCACCCCCTTAAACCACCTTTTTCTGTAAAGAAATTTATTTTCATTTATAACTCGTTTTCTAGAATGTATTATTTTTTCTAACTTCGTTTAGCTATATCTTGTTTTGGTTTTTCTTTTGCGTCCCCTTGATCTCATATTCACATTCAAAATGATTCGATGAGTTACTCTATCTCCCTCTTATTCTTTTCTGTGTAATTACATCAAACATGCTTGATGATGAAACTCTTCTTTCTAATAAAATCAGACAAGCTTGATGATGAAACTGTTCTTTGTTAAGTCTAAACTTTTTGACCTACGCTTTTTCGTTTTCAAACGACAGTTCCAATTAATGATTGGGTTCATTATGGAGATTGTCGTGTTGGTAGTAGGATGAAGAAACTTCTATTAGTTAATGTCAAACTGTTTATGTTCTTTCCCCGTAATGCTAAACTTTGTGCAATTCGTGTGATTTCTTCTGTCTTTATGTGTGCAAACAGGTTCCGGGATATGAAAGTGGAAATTTTATAGGTCCTACTATTCTCTCTGATGTTACACCTGACATGGAGTGTTATAAGGTATACTTCAGCGGCACTCTGCAATCTGCACAGACAAGAATGCTATGTTTTCTCAAAGCAGATTGTGTTTTTTTTTTATTATGGTTTAACCTTTCTTTTTTGTACGAACAGGAGGAAATATTTGGTCCAGTACTTTTGTGCATGCAGGTAAAGTTAGCTATTTCCATATCATTTCTGTTGATACTTTGATGGTAATAACTTGAAGCTAATTCCTTATTCACATTATTTCTTCTTAGGCTGATAGTTTGGAAGAAGCCATTAACATAGTTAATAAAAACAAGTAAGCACTTTATATATACCCCAAATTTTGCTTCAAAAGTTTTTTTTCCTGGTCTTTTGATGATGTTCATCACCACCACAGATATGGAAATGGAGCGTCAATTTTTACCTCATCAGGAGCTGCTGCAAGGAAATTCCAAACAGAAATTGAGGCTGGGCAGGTAATCAGAAATCAGAATACTCTTCGTCCTTACCCAAATACTTTTTCTGAAATCAGTGGGTTTTGAGTTTTGACCTCATCCATTCTCGCAGAAGCTAAAGTTTTATAACTATATGGTTTTGATTGTTGAAATCATTTGAATTTCATATAGAATCATATGTGAAGTTGCAAATGATATTTGCAATCCCAAGGGTCTATTGGAAACAGCGTGTTTGTTATCATAAGGATAAAATCGGGCATTGTCGACCCTCCAAATCCCACTTTGGTTGGAGCAAGTAATGACATTGTGTTATAGTGGGTTCTGGTACTAATTTTAAGCTAGACTATCCTTGTTTCATGTATAAGCTTGAGTCATAATTCTCTACCACTGAACGAGCCAATATCTTTGTGTCGTTTAGTTCTTTTTTCTGGTACCAACTGGTACAATATCTCATGCAACATGCTCATTGGAATCTTTTTCTGATATTCTGTGAAATTTGGAAATCAGGTTGGCATTAATGTTCCAATTCCTGTACCTCTTCCGTTCTTCTCATTTACCGGAAGCAAGGCATCTTTTGCAGGCGACCTCAATTTCTATGGTGAGTTTACAGTATTGCTCTTGTTTCGTAACTTGCACTTTTATAATGCACACAGCATCCCTCTTCTTTATCCAGAAGAATAATTTTCCACTTTGTTTTTGCGAGTTTTTTCACATATTAGTAACTATCAATTGATTTTGCCACCAAATTTTTACAATAAATTTTCAATACCATTTCTATCATTTGATAACGATTATCAAATGGGTCATTAGAGTTATTTGGTTTGTAATTAAAATGGACTTTTAGTAAAATAATTCATGAAATCATTTGTTATTAAAAGGATAAAGTTGTATATATATATATATATATATATATATATATATATATATATATATATATATATATATATATATATATATATATATATATATATATATATATAGGGGAGGGATCCATTGAGAAGGGGTCTCAAAATGAGAAGGGTGAGAAGGATTTATAGCCATTGATCTTATGAAAATCTAACGGGTGAAAATCATCTTTCTCATCGATTTTTTTCTCCATTTTATGTTATGATTAAGGTTACTACTTACTATGTTATTAGAAAATGATACTATGTTATGATTAAAAGTTACTATGTTTATTTTAGAAAGTTACAATGTTCTGTATAAGATTAAGAAAAGACAGTAACTATACATAATCATAGTAACCATTATTCAAAACATAGTATCTTTTTCTAAGAACATAGTATCTTTATAAAATGTAAAAAACTAGGTAAAATAATAAGTTGAACCACGTGCAAAGAGCTAACTAATCCAGACCACTGATATTTGATCTATACGGATGAGATTCCTTCTCATCCTTCTCATTTTGAGACCCCTTCTCATTTGATCCTATATATATATATATATATATATATATATATATATATATATATATATATATATATATATATATATATATATATATATATATATATGGAAAAATTACCCAGAATAATACGACCTTTCATTGATTTTTCAAGAATAATACGAACTTTCAATTAACCACCAATAATACGAACTTTGACATGCATTTTCCGCTGGCATACATGACCTGTTTATAACCGGTAGTACAGGTCTTTTTTTGACAGTTGCTCAACAGGTTTCAACCGGAAATACGAACTTTCAATTAACCACCAATAATACGAGATGAAACCTGCTGAGCAACGGTAAAAAAAAGAACTGTACTACTAGTAATAAACAGCTCATGTATGCCAGCGGAAAATGCATGTCAAAGTTCGTATTATTGGTGGTTAATTGAAAGTTCGTATTATTCTGGGTAATTTTTCATATATATATATATATATATATATATATATATATATATATATATATATATATATATATATATATATATATATATATATATTCTACTTACAAAAAGTTTATCTAGAAAGGAGCTTACTTGACATTTGGCCATTTACAAATTATTGTCAAAGACGGTCTCTTTAATCGGGCTGACTCATTATATATTTAAAAAAAAACGGAAAATGTAATTTAAGTGCACGCTTACTCAGTAGGGTTTTAGGATATCTTATTCTTAAGTAAGCATTTATGATACGTCAAGTAAGGGTTCATCATATGTCAAGGAGGTTTTTTTAGCATGCTTAAGTTGTCAATTGGCGTTTTTAATTGCCAGATTCTTGTAATTCTTAAATACTTGTTATTCATCAAAACATCTATTTGACATACTTTTAACAGCAAGTTGAATACCTCAAATACCTACTTTACAAACCCTACCCATACTTATTATATCTTGCACCTATTTGACAACCCCAAATACGTGATTGGAATATCCCAAATATGTACTTGGTATCTCTCAAAGCCCTACTTGACATACCTCAAACACTAACTGAGTATATTCTAATTACCTAATTGATTGGTATATTCGAATACCTAATTGTTATACCCCAAACATATATTTGATAATCCCAGATACCTATTTGGTATACCTCAAATACTTGCTTGGTATATCTCAAATCCCTACTTGATATACTTCAGACCCTTACGGCTTACTTGACAACCCCAAATGATATACGTCAAATTTCTACATGATATACCCTAGATACCTAGTTAATGTATATCATATCCCTACTTGTTATATCCAAAATCCCTACCATAGTGATGTTTAAAAGATAATTAATTAATATTGTTTTGATTAATTAATTTTTAAGGGTAATGACATTTGAGGTTATAAATTTCAGGAAAAGCCGGAGTTCAATTTTACACCCAGCTTAAGACAGTGACCCAGCAATGGAAGGATTTACCTAGTGGAGTCTCCTTGGCTATGCCAACTTCTCAGAAGACATAATGAAATCTGTTGAATATAATGATGTACAAACTATAATAAATTAAACAAAATAAAGTCCTTGCTTTTAGATTGTACATTATGCGCATATACCCTAATTTTTTGCAAGATTTGTTCTCTGCATCACAGGATCATTTGCCATTCATCACATTTAAATTTTGCATATTTCTACATTCTACATCCTACCTTAATCATGTTAATAAAAATCTAGAGTAACAATGCATAATAAAAAGAACTGTAAATATGGTTGTCCATCTATTTGCTAAAAGAATATTAACTAGATTTTAAATTGGAAAATTTGTTCAGAATAATGTAACTTTTTTTGATTTCTTATCATAATTATTTTTTATTTAATCATAAATAATCTTAACTTTGTACGATAATAATTAACCAATTAATTATCTGTTATAGCTGGTTAGTTGCACAAAAATAATTTAAATTAAAAAATAAAAAATATTAATTAAACTAGAATCCTTAGCAAGTTAGCCCCCCACCCTTTCCCCTCTCCACTACCCGCATTGGCCCCCTCTGCAGTCCATGGTAACTTTTCCTCCTATCCTACGTCAACTCCTACCTAGACCTATCAAGAACAACTCTGTTGTGTCAAAATCTCCATTAATGACTCCCCTTACAATTCTTCTCCCTAGCATAGTTCTTTAACTTGATCCCAATTCAACATTGAAGATAGACCTTGGAAATTGAGTGTTAAGAGAGTTGTTCTCAAAGAGCCAAATATCAGAAACCTAATTCCTCACCGGTAGGGGTGTTCGACGAGTTGGATTCCCATTTTGAGATCCTGTCCAGACCCGTTTTTAGACGGATTTTGTAAGGGTCGGATTGAAAATGGATCAGGCCGAAAACGGACTCTACTATAGAAGTTAAGTCTCTAAAGAAGAAAATTAAGTCTAAACTCGACAATGGTAAAGTACTCAGGTCCAACATGGCAAGGCCCTTCATAATCCCTCTTGGCAGGATCCCTCTTCATAGGATCCTTCTTAACAAGATTACTCTTGGCAGAATCCCTCTTCTTGATAGGATTAGATTACACCTCATAAAATCCCTCCTCAAAGTCCTCATAGGATCCCACCTTATGGGATCCTTCTTAGTAGGATCCCTCTTGACCAGATTTCTTTTGATATGATCCCCTCCTTACAGGCCGGCCCTAAGGGTGGGTAAGAGGGGCCGCTGCCCAGGGTCCCATGTCATAAAAGCAAAATTAATAGTTGTAAAAGGTCTATATAGATTATTAATTACAAAGGAAAAGGACCTCAATGTACTATTTCACCAGGATCCCAATGTATCTAGGGTCGACACTGCCTCCTTAATGGGTCCTTCTTGATAGGTTCCCCACTCATATTTTGATTTGACGGACCATTCCTGACTTGATTTATTTTTGTAAATATTGGAAGTATTTAGAGATCATATGGCGTCTTACGGTCTGTTTATAAGGGCAAAGTTATACGGCTCTAGTGTATGCAATTGTAAGAGTGTACTCAGTTAGCAAGTACCCTGTTGTGGATACTACGGATCTAGTACCGGATCTGGGTCCAAAAAGGGGTCTAACTTTTTTTTTTTTTTTTTTTTTTTTGTATTTTGGATTTAATGTGATAAACATAAAATAAATTAACAACTCAATATAAATAAAAAATTACCACTAAACCAACATAAATCAAGAGAACTATCAATTCAACATAAATCTAAAATTCAATCAAAATAACGGTTCCTTGGTCATTCCATATTTATTGTAATGGTCAACTAGAGATCGTAGATTGTAGTGTTTGGTAATTTTACTTTTATCTTCTTGGTCTACTGTAAACTATAGTATTGTCATGGTCATTTTACTTTTCTCATCAATTTTTCCAATGAGTGAGAGTGATTAGTGAACTGAGAATGGGGAATTAGTGTTTCTTGTTAATGGGAGAGGGAATAGCAGTAGTGTCAATGGGAATAAGAGTAGAGTAGTCAATGACTTTATTAGGTTAGGAAATAGCAAGATTGAAAGAATTTAAACATATATTTAATATATAAAAAAATAAAACGGGTCCTTAGATCCGCGGGTCCGAATCTGGGTATTTTCCTCAGATTCGGATCTGGACCCGTGAAATAATATAATTGGACCCAGATCCGGCGGGTCTATTTTTAAGGATCCAGATCCGTGAAAACAGATTCGGGTCGGGTCCAATATCCATTGTCATCCCTATATGCGGTAAAAGATGGTCATATTTGTCAATTTCTTTTGGGCATTAATTTTTTAATAAGAACATACAAAATGTTACTACTCCGTCCCTTTTAGATTGCATCAAAGAGAAATTGGTGTATTTTTAAGAAAGTTATAATAAATGAGGAGAGAGAATGAATTGTGTGGATAATATTAAAAGAGAGTTAAAATGTATAGATGAGATTAAAAGAAAGTGGTGGGCCACAAAATAGAAATGATGCAAATTAAGTGGGACGGATCAAAATGAAAAATGATGCAAATTCAATGGGACGGAGGGAGTATATCAATTGAAATTTAATTGCTGCTATAATTATGAGTGTAACAAAATAAAATACTATATATTAATTATAGGAAGCCATATAATATATTCTATTGTGAGTAGTGTATGTAATTCATAAAAGTAAATCACTTGAGAGATTATCATTTGAATTTATTATTTTATTTTTACTATATTATATGACTCTATTTTAAACAATAAATCATACAATACTATAAAAATGATGAAAAATTTCAAGTGTCATTCTCTAAGAAGCTCGACAAATATAATTATTTTAGTGGATTACATGACAATATTTACCTAATTTAGAATTTGATTATTTTTAAAATTGGAGCTAAATTAGTTATAATATGGGGTATAATTTATTGTTTAAGATCTATATAAATTACCTAAAATTTGATATATTTAATTGAACGAAAAACTAATGTATTCAATAAATGATTTTAAAAAACTCAATATTTAATTTTTGCTTTAAAAAAGTCGTGTATTCGATAAATTTAATTATGATAATTATACTTGCATTATTTCTTAAAGTTATATTTTTATATATTTATACTAATAAATTCGTGCATTGCAATTCTATACTAGTTAATAATAATTATAGTGGTATATATATATCATTTTTCCTAATTTATTGCTTTTTTTAGATTATGTATGGATTTTTATGTTGCTTTTCTTGCAACAAACTCTAAAAATGAAGATACCCTAATTAAAAGGCTATAAGCATTTAGTGTTTAGTGGTCTGTATAGTAACCAACCCAACAAATTAAAGACAATTATGATGAATGGTTGGAAAACTGATTCATCATTCACAACTAACAGAAAACATCACCTTACACACATTAGACATACCTACACGTAAATATTCGCAAAACACTTGCTTGTTTTTTCTTTTTTAATAATAGGATAAACTGAGATAAAAAAAAATGTTATTTGATAATCGAACTTAAAATCTTACCTAGAGAAATTGATATTTACTCTAACTAAAATAAAATTTATATTATCTCGATCTAGTTGCGACAATCTCTCAATCTACTTTAAATTGTTACATATCTATACAATATATCAAAACAAAATACAGCTGACATAAGCAACTAAAATAATTGATGAGTTGTCATCTTTTTAAGAGATTTTTTCCCTTAAGCAAAGATCATGTCATTGAATAAGGATGACTATAAGAATCTTCAATGTTAATGATCATTATAAAATGCTTAATTTGACCATTATTAAAAACTTTAGTTGGTCGGGACTATAACATAATAAAATTTAAAAAATAATGTAATTAATAGTAGTATGTAATAAAGATGCACAAATTATTATTTTTGATTTTTAATTTACAAAGCACCATTAATCTATATTTATTTAAAAAAATATTCATTCGTTTACTAATTAATTATGTTATTTTTAAATATACTTTAAAAAAAATTCGCTAAAATGCTAATTATATTATAGTTACAACTTAAATATTGGTACTCCATTGCTTTATCATTATAATAATGATAACTATAATAAAAGTTTGAATTCATATTTCATGAAGGTGATAAAATGTGTATCAAAAAATATAAAATTATTATTATATTATGCATCGCGGAAGGATTATCTAGTACTTTACTATTTTGGAATATCCTTTTTACTTCATTATTTATACTTTTGTATTAGCAAAAGAATGATCTATTTCTTAATCTCATCAACATATTTTCTTTGTCCACAAGTTTTACATTAAAAAATTTGAAAAAGAATAAATATAAAAAAAATTATAATAATCACATGCCACGTACTAATAATTTATTATTATTTGCTTTGAGCATGCAACTTCACGTGTAACTTGTTTCTTTCATCACTTTGAAAGTTTCAAAGTTTCAACAGAAATGATCAATTATTTTAGAGTAGAATAATACAATATATTAATATAAGTAATTTTTTTTTAAATTAATATATACAACATATTAATAATCATGCATGTTCAATAATTAATTTAAGTTTTGATAAATAAAAGTTGTTAGGAGAACAACTACTTTTTGAGTTACTTCCATACTAACTTTTTTTGTTTTTAAAAATGACATTATTGGTATATTAACATATGAGAATTTTTAGAATTTAAGCTGATTCCATACTTAACACATTTTAAAGGTCATTATATTATTATATACACAAGTGCGGGACATCAAAAAGTTAATTTGTTATAATTTAAATTATTTTATTTTATGTCTCAAAAGTCAAAAGTCCGTTTACATTGTGATTTGTGACCCCTGGGCCCTCCCGACCATATTAATTATTAATAGCTTCTCCAAAATAACGGTAAATACTTAAATCTTTTAAAAATTTAATTACTACTTAGAAGGCTTCTAATTGGGGTTAGTTGCTAATTGAGTGCATGATTATCTAGCTCATAATATAAAAACATAATTAACGTGGAGTAATTGCTTGAACCAATCATTTGTATAGAATCCTATTACACCCATTTCATAGGAGTTATTATTTGGTGATGAATTCAATAATGCTGGAAAAGTTGACATTTAATTGGTTGAATTATACTTATTAAATTTTGTATTTCAATCTTATACGTTTATTTGATCATTTATATAGTAAAATACTAGATAGTCCGTATGATTTGCGGTTATATTAAATTTTTAGACATAAATTACATTGATTTATATAAACTATTGCAACTATTAATAACACATTTCAAAATCACATTTAACACAAAAAAAATGTAAATATTTTTTAATAAAAGTTTAAACGAAAAAAATAGTTTTTGTCATGAAAAATATAGCTGAATTACATATAAAAATAGTCACAACCTGAATCATAGTAGAGTCCAGCATTGCTTTTAAGTAACCAGTTATATAAATAACAAAAAATCCTAACAAAAAATATTATAATTTAACCATCTCAAAATATATATCCAATACACTAAATAAATGATACTTATTAATTAAATAAAATAAAATAATTTATAAATAATTGAAAAAAAAGAAATAATGTATATGGTTTTCTAATACATTAAATGATGTGAGTAATAAAGTCAAAGACAAAAAAAAAGTAGCCATAAACACAACAGTCAGTCTCCTGAGAGACTGTCTTTTTTAGAAACATCTTTCAAATCCAATCAATTAGAGCTAAATTAAATCTAAAAAAATAACAATGGGCACAACAAATTAGAGATGGTCTTTCAAAGAGACTGTCTCTCACAAGAATATGTGAAATAACAATGACATCATCATTGAGTGTCGAAGGGAAATTTTTTATTCAGGTTGTGACACGTAAGCAACTTTAAGTAGTGATAATGTCAGCAGTGTTTTGTTTTAGTAATAGTTATAGATGTATGACCAAAAAATAAAAAAAAAGAAATTTATAGAAGTATTATAAAAGTACATGCGATTAATCGATTCAAACAAGATTCAACTACATTATGTTTTTTCTTATACATATATCATTCGCAATATTTAAAATAAACTTAAATATTTAATAATATCAATAATCATACTGTTAAGAAAGTGTATTGCTAATTGCATTGGTTTACTTTCTTTATTTGTAATTTGGTGTTGAAAACTAGAGGTTAATAATTATGATAAAAAGAGAATGACTTTGGTAATTTAATTTATATGTTTTTATTAACGTGATGTTAGAGATATTCATTAATATAAGGTTGTATTTGGTAACATATATTTCATTTTAAATTATAGATTTTAATGATGAAATCATTAATTAAGAATTTGAGAATGATAAGGTTTGGAAAGTCATTCTTAAATCCTCATTTTTAACCATTTTTATAACAATGGTATTTTGACTCACATCCAAATTTATATTTTTTTATTTATCAAACATTAAATTTAAGTCAAATTTACATTTTTAAATAAAATTATTATTCCCAAATATAACATAAATTTATAACAAAAAATAAAATTTTGGTGCAGCACACTATCACTTTTTTAAGATCAACGCACTCGTCCACTATTAAAATGTTTTCATTAGGGGAAGGTAGGGCTGAATAAAAATTGATCTAAATCGTAAATCAAACCAAAATTTTAGTATTTGGTCTGGTCTACGATTTAAATGGTCTGGTATGTTTTTTTTCATATTAAAGTACAGTTTACGATCGGATCTCGGTTTTTTATTTTTCAGACCAGACCGAATCACAAACTGTACTATGGTTGAAAATCATAATTTTGTATTTAAAAAATAAGTTGCTACCTAGATATTTTAAAATGTAACTATTTTTTATAGCAATATATACTTAAATGATATTAATGTTATCAAGTTTTACAAATTATTATATTTATTAATTGTAGATGTGAAATATTTGCAGAAATACATGTATTAATTTGGATGAAAATATAAAAACAAAAAATTGTAGACCAGACTGAACCGTTGTAAAACGATTTGGTCCAGTCCGGTCTGGTAAATGATCCGATCCGGTCCGGTTTGGAAAATTTTCAGGCTAGACCAAATCGGACCGTGTTACCCTAGGCGAAGGTGTGAAGTTAATTCACCTCACTCAAAGTGGATGGAAAAAAAAAATTTAAGTATATTGCTCAACAGTATTTTGTTAAATTTGTTGAAAATTAGTGTATATTATTATTATTATTTGAGCAAGAGATTATCCTTTTATAGGTCATTCTCAATACCTAAAAAAATCATTGAAACACCCTCATAAATATCCCAATAAATACTTACCTATGTAAACTCTCCTATAGATCGCACTTAAAACAATATATTATAACTAGTATTAGTAAGATCTCCCCCATTATGGGATAATTAGGAGGTATATTAAAGCCATAAAATTCAACAATCTAACTAAAAATTAAAGACAAAATTAATTTTAATTTATCACTCTTTTCATTCTTTTTTGATGTTCCATTTTGGATTTTTCACAAATATTAAGAAAGATGGAATATTTGGTGGTAGTGGGTATTATTTTAATGATTGTATTGGAATTATGAGAGAAAAAATAATTAAATACTACCTTCGTTCTTATTTACTTGCACCATTTGCATTTTCACACTCCTCAATGCACAAATTCAATCGTTAATATCTCTAATTATATATATCGAAAAATTATGATATATTGGAAGTATGAGAGAGAAATAATTAAATATTAGTGTGAACTGTAAAGTAAGAAAAATGGGATTTAAAGGGGTAAAACTGGATGAAAACTTTTCAAAAAGAGAAAGTATTCTAAAGTGAAAGAACTTTTGAACATTATAATAAGGTGAAAGAACTTAAAAGAACAATGGAAGTATCACTTAGTTCTAGATTTAGTTCTTCGTTCTCATCATTTAAATCCAATAGCTATTACTCTTATTATTTTTTAGCCATTTGCTAATTATCAAAAATTAAAGACTAGCTTTTTTTTTCTCTTAAATAGCGGTCTTCACTTTTTAGAATAAAATTGTATCACACTTGATCTACAAGAAAAGGTGTAACATAATTACAAGCACAAACATAGTAAAAATAAAACTTGCATTGCCATAATATTGATGAAAAACTCTCTTCATATGCCATTGCCCCACGTTTAAAAATAAATATCTAGTTTGATAACTATATATCATGGCTCTTTATACAAAAATATTCATCAATAAATATTTAAATTGTAAAAAGATAAATTCATAAAATATTTTACTTGTGACCTAAATTTTCAATATTATGTCAAACATTATCTTAGTCATAAAAATCAAAATAATAGTAGCATAACCCAATATTTTCATGATATTCCTGCAACAATCTCACCTATTGATCAAATATGAATAAATCAAACTTTGGAGGGTATTTTCCTAGAGCAAAGTAGGTAACCTGATGACTTGCTAATTGATATAGCAAGTTTTATTTTTGTAAAAAAAAAAAGTAAAATAAAAAAATGTTAAAAAATATTGAATTTTTTTATTTGTTTTTAATTTTCAGAATATTTATGTAAACTTTTAAAATTTTTCTCTAACTTTATATTAATTTTTAGTTTTCTTTTTTGATGAATTATCTATTATAGCAGGTAATTGGATTACCTAAGTTTACTCTACGTAAATACCCCTTAAAGTTGAGATTATTATTCTTGATTAATAAATAATTGAAATTATTTAAAAAAATCATGAAAATATTAATTTATTTAAGATTTTTTCTTAAAAAAATATGAGGTGCATGGTACAATAAGATTTGATACATGATGATTTTTTATTGATACAAGTTAATTATGTAACGGACCCCCGGTTAGGGCCTACTTATATACTTCCTCCGTTCCAAATTAGTTGTAACGGTCCCCCGGTTATAATTTGTGATTAATTTTTAATGTATAGATTAAAAATATAGTCAAGTGAGATATGATTTGATTCGTCTCATTGCAAAGTTTCTTAATATTAAATTTTTATAATTTTTATTATTCATAATTAGAGATATTTAGAGTTAAATTAGTGTATTGAACTGCATAAAAAAACAAACGTTACAAGTAAATTGAAATAAAGAAAATACTTATACAGAAAAAGAATCTTGCAACAAGATTTCTCGTTATCCTAAAGCAATAAATCCACCAACAAAATTAATTTGGATGGCATCACCTAATAATTCTATAACAACGAAAATTTAATAAAGATGGTAAAGACAAACGTGGATATTATTGATGGGGTAGTATTGGACAGCTAGGAATGGGACCTATCCTTATCAGACATTTGGTCCCAAACGCAACGTTTTAAGTCTCCTTTGCTCCCCTAAGCTTTCATCATACAATCTAATAGTAGAAGGACTAAGGAATATATTCCCTTCATTCCATATAATTTGAAGCAACGAGAAAGTTATTATTTTTTAAGTTGAAATTAGATAATAAGAATAAATGAAGAAAGAGAATAAGTTGTGTGGTTGAAATTAAAAGAGAGTTAAAATGTGTGGATGAGATTAAAAAGAAGTGGTGGGTCATAGTCCAAAAATAGAATTGATGCAAATTAAGTGGGACAGACTAAAGCAGAAAATGATGCAAATTAATTTTTAATCTATTATAAAAAAAACTGTAAAATTTCATATAATATTCTTATAGTGATTTGTCATTATATACAATCTAATAAAAATACAGAGAAATTCGCATGATATTCTTATTGCTATGTTTGGGAATGAAGATTTTTTATCGTCTGCATTGGAATCTGCGAAAAAAGTGAATGGAAAGAACATACGAAAACAGAGGAAATATAGCAAAAATATGCCGGTCCAACAAATCGGGGCTCTGAGAAATAACTCTTAGTACTTCCCCATATAGCCGGCCCTGAGCGGTAACAGTCAGGGCCGTCTCGTTCATTTTTGGGCCCCAGAGCAAAAGATAAAATGGGCCCCTAAAAACTTAAACATAACGCATAATATAATACATCTTTTGTTTTTTATTGTTAATATTTAATCTACTTTACAAAAAAAACACTAAAAACTCATACTCCCTCCTATTCAACACAAGTGTCCCATTTGTTTTTTGCACTCTATCCAATGCACTTATTCGATCGTTAATATTTGTAATTGTGTATAATCAAAAATTATGAAAAGTTGATATGAATAATCCTTGCATTGAGACAATCAAATAAGATCTCACTTGACTATGTTTTAACTTAAAGATTAATAATAAAATACAAATTAAGAATAAGAAATGAATAGTGTTCAAAAAGTAAATGGGACACTTGTGGTGAATAGGAGGTAGTATTATTTAGCAAAAAAATATAAGTTATATATAAATTTAATTCAAATTAATATGACTTATATACATAAATAAGAAGTTTTTTGGGCCCCAAAAAACACGGGGCCCTGGGCGGTTGTCCGCTTTGCCCTTGCCAATCGACGGCCCTGGTAACAGCAAATTAATTACTTATCCTGATCACACAGCTTCATGTAAAATATGCTTACTTTGGCAAATATTTTCAAAATTTGCTTGTTATTCGGTTTTTTTTTTTTTGCTTATATATTTCAAAGTTTCTACGTTTGTTAGTCATAACCTTTGCATAGGCCACATTAAGAGATGGAATAGGATCCATATTCCTTCATGAGTAGAGTATAAAACCACATTACTAAATTTGTAGAGTACGATTGATATTTCATAATTGCTAACTCATTTGATAATTGGTAGTTTACGCAACTCATTAGATCGAGGCGGAGCAAATAATACCAGATTTGTTTATTTTTCATAAATTTTTTAAATTAAAATAAAAATTCAAAATAATTTTTTATTTTAAATACTAAAATTAAATAAAAGCTTAACACAGTTTCTAATTCTATTAATATTGATTTTATAAAAATAATAAATTGAGTTGTTCAAAATTAAACTTCGTTCTATAATGTTAAAATGGTAGAAATAATTAGTAATAGATTGATGACTAATAATTAATGAGTAAAAGTTTAAAGGGTGGTTAAAAATTAAGAAATAAATTGTTGATTATTTTTTATAAATCAGTTTAGTGATAATTGATGTTTGATGAATGCGTTTAGTTAAATGATGTAAGAGAAAATATATGGATGTTATAATGATTTGCATTAGAAAGAGATTAAAAAGGAGATAAAAAAATATAATTAATGGGATTTGAATAAATAACAGCAATTAATATGTAAAGTAAATGACCTACCAGCTACTCTATCATAATAGAAGTACTATGTTATTTCAATATTATGTTTTAATATGAGGCTCTTTAAATTTAGGGACACTGTACAGTTGGACATCTCGCACAACCCTAGCCCATACAACTCACCAAAATTAAATAAACGGCCCTTGGCCTACAAAAAAAATTAATCGTATACACATCTTAAGTATGAAAATCCTGTTGAACATTTAGTGTATAATAATATATACTACATAATAAATCCTGAGTATTTTATCACCAAGTACTACTAAGGTAGTGGGACAGCTTATAAGTCCGTAATATATTGATTAAAGCTATTGTAAATAGTGGGACATTATACGTATTAATTTACGTGGTCCAAGATAGGTATTATAAGATAACACAAGAAAACAAAGGACCAAGTCAAAAGGGCTCGGCGCCGAGTCGGCGTCCATCCTAGTGGCCTCGTCGCCGAGTCGGCGCGAGGTTACTGGAAACATTGGATTTGGTCAGAAGGTTGGCGCCGAGTCGGCGCTCCTTCAAGTTGCCTCGTCGCCGACTCGGCGCAAGGCTTCTGTGTGGGTCAGTGAGTAAGCGCCGAGTCGGCGCTCCCCCCCAGGGGCTCGTCGCCGACTCGGCTGTCAGGCTCTTCATGTGACCGTTGCTTTTCTTCCCGTTTTCTTTGTGATTAATGCCTAGGATTCTTAATCTTCACTCATAATTTCTGAGTTTAAGGCTGAGAATTAAGAGTAATCATGCCCATGAATGCCTAGAATAATTGGCATTGATGTTTGATCATCAATATGATCATTATGGGCATGATGCAAAGGCTCCTCTATTTTAGTATAAATAGAGGACCTTGGGTGATGGCATTTCTTGCACCTTTCACATACTATTCCTGAATTCTTTGCTCTTCTCTCTCATTTGTTCTTAAGCTTGATCAAGAGAGTAATTAACTTTTGTTCAAGTGATACAATTCTCATAATTTCTATAAACACATAGTTGTTACATTACACTACCTAAGTACTAAGGTAGTGTTGGAGTTGTTTGTATCTCATTGTGGATTTCCAATTGCAAACCCAAGTACCGTTGTGGGGGAAATATCACAAAAGGAAAGTGATCACACGCCTACAACTTGTATCAAGTTTCCGGGTAACATTTGGTGTTACAAACTTATCTTCACTTTCTTTTGTGTTGTTATTTTGAGTTGTAATTTCATTTTTGTCATCTTAAGGGGTTTGAAAACAAATTCCCGTTTGTAATTTGTTTACATTATATACTCTTTGTAATAATCTTTTGTGATACCTTCACCGATGGCATCAATGAAGGATTTTACTTCTAACTTTGCTAAGTTAGAGAAGTTTGTCGGCGTCGACTTTAGACGTTGGCAAAAGAAAATGATGTTCATGCTCACTACTCTCAATGTGGCTTATGTCATAAGCTCACCAAAACCGGAGGTTGCTAAGTCGGATGATCCGGAAACGGTGATTCCGGAAACGGAGATCCTTGAACAAAATCGAAAACGCTCTAAGTGGGAGAATGATGATTTTATTTGCCGGGGACACATCCTCAATGGAATGCAAGATGCATTATTTGATATCTACCAATACCATGAGTCCGCTAAGGAGTTGTGGGATGCTCTTGAAAACAAATACATGGCGGAGGATGCGAGTTCTAAGAAATTCCTAGTAAGTAATTTCAATTCGTATAAAATGGTAGAAGATCGCCCTATAATTGATCAATTTCATGAACTACAAAGGATGCATGCTAACTTAAAATTGCATAAAATTGAAATTGATGAAGTGTTTTTGGTTTCAAGTATAATAGACAAATTGCCTCCTTCTTGGAGGGATGTTAGACATGCTTTAAAGCATAAGAGGGAGGAGATTACACTCTCCGACCTTGGGCAACATATAATTGTTGAGTCTAGCATTCGGTTACAAGAAAACCGGAAGGATGATAATCCTAATGTACCTACTATTAATATGGTTGGGGAAGGGAAACCACAATCCCGTCCCGGAGATAAAAGGAAGAGGAATGACTCTTCAAAGGGGAAAGCTACTAATCCCAATGCCGAAAAGGTATGTTGGGAATGTGGTAAGCCCGGGCACCGAAGGAAAAATTGCTTCGTCTTGAAGAACAAGCAAAAGAAATCCAAGGGGAATGGTCAAGCTTCTACAAGCAAGGGACCATCCACTCAAGGTAATCTTGCAACTTTTGTTGAAAATTCTAATATGAGTTTTTCTACTATGAATACTAATATTAGTGGTTTGCAGGATGATACTTTGGCTTGGTGGATCGATTCGGGGGCATCGAGACATGTTTGTAATTCTACACAATGGTTCAAAACCTTTAACAAGGTTGTTGATGGGGAGCATCTCTACATGGGAAACAATGCACCTATCAAGGTCCAAGGCAAAGGACAAGTTGAATTATTGTTTACTTCGGGGAATCTTTTAGTTTTAAGAGATGTGTATTACACACCCGAAATAGGTAGAAATTTAGTCTCGGGTCCTATTTTGAATCGATTAGGCTACAAACTTGTATTTGAAGCCGATAGGTGCATTATCTCAAAAAATAATTTGTTTATTGGTAGGGCTTATCTATGTAATAGTTTATTTAAATTGTCTTTAGATTTAAATAAGAACTCTATATGTAATGTTTTGGATGATAATAAACATGATGATTTACATTACTTGTGGCATGTTAGACTAGGACATGTTAACTTTGATAAAATTTCTTTTATGTCTAAACATGAGTTAATTCCTATGTGCAATAAAGTGTCTAAAAATTGCAAAACGTGCATGTTAACTAAGATCACTAGAACACCTTTTAAAAGTGTTGAAAGAAAATCCGAAATTTTGGAGTTAATCCATAGTGATCTTTGTGATCTTCATAGTACACCGTCTTTGGGAAACAAAAAGTATGTCATAACTTTTATAGATGATTTCTCAAAGTTTTGTTATGTTTATCTTTTGCATTCAAAAGATGAGGCTCTTGAACACTTTAAGATTTACAAACAAGAAGTAGAAATACAAATTGGTAGTAAACTTAAAAGGTTGAGAACCGATAAAGGAGGTGAATATTATGATCCGCTTTATTTTAATTCAATGGGTATAATTCATGAAACAACCGCCGGTTATGCACCACAATCTAATGGTGTGGCGGAGAGGAAAAACCGTACTCTACAAGAGATGGTTAATTCCATGTTATCCTACTCGGGTTTGAGTGATGGATTTTGGGGTGAAGCAATGTTGACGGCTTGTCACATTCTTAACCGAGTTCCAATGAGAACGAATAAGGAAACTCCTTATGAACTTTGGTACAAAAAGAAACCAAACTTAAGTTATCTTAAGGTTTGGGGTTGTAGGGCCATTGTAAGAGTGCCCGGCAACAAGAAAAAGAAGCTCGGTGAACGTGGGCTTGAGTGCATCTTTATAGGCTATGCTATTCATAGCAAAACCTATAGGTTCTATGTTATAGAACAAAATGACTATATATCGCTTCATTCGATTATAGAGTCAAGAGATGCCATTTTTGATGAAAATAGATTTTCATCATTGAGTAGACAAAGAAATCTACAAAGTTGTACCAATGAAAGTGTTGATGATAGTCAACAAAGTTCACTTCTAGATGTTGATGAAAGTCAACAAATAGATGAACTTGATTTAGTTGATCCTATTCCTAAACGGAGTAAGAGACAACGGAAAGCAAAGAGCTTTGGACCGGATTTCCAAGTATACTTGGTTGAAGGTGATAGAAGTGAAGTATCTTCTAGTGTTCCATATTTATATAATGTGGAAGGTGACCCATTGACTTATAGCGATGCTATGGCATCACATGATAGTGCTTTTTGGAAAGAGGCTATCGATGATGAGATGCAATCCATCATGGGAAATAACACTTGGGTGTTAGTGGATCTTCCTCCGACTTGTAAACCAATCGGTTGCAAGTGGATTTTCAGAAAGAAAATGAAAATCGACGGTACTATTGATAAATTCAAAGCCCGTTTAGTGGCTCAAGGCTTTAGACAAAAGCACGGTATCGATCATTTCGATACATATGCACCGGTTGCAAGAATAACCACTATTCGGTTATTGGTAGCGTTAGCTACGGTCTATCATCTAGAAATACATCAAATGGATGTTAAAACCGCATTTCTATATGGGGAGTTAGATGAGGAAGTATATATGAAACAACCCGAAGGGTTTGTTTTGAAAGGACAAGAACAAAAGGTGTGTAAACTTGTCAAGTCTTTGTATGGACTTAAACAAGCACCTAAACAGTGGCATCAAAAATTTGATGAAACTATTTTGTCCTTTGGATTCAAGTTGAATCAAGCCGATAAGTGTGTATATAGCAAGTTCGATAGCCATGGTAATGGCGTTATTATTTGTCTATACGTCGATGACATGCTTATCTTTGGAACTTGTATAACACAAGTCCAAGAGACAAAAGACTTTTTGTCTAGATCCTTTCAGATGAAGGATATGGGGGAGGCCGATGTGATCTTAGGTATTAAGATCATAAGGCAAGGGAATCGTATTAAGTTAAGTCAGGCTCACTATGTTGAGAAGATACTTAAGCGGTTTAATATGCTTGATAAAGCGCCGGTCTCTACTCCCATGGAACCGGGTATGAAGTTTGCAAAGCATACCGGTCAACCAATTTCACAATTGGAGTATTCAAAGGTCATAGGATCTTTGATGTATGCTATGACTAGTACAAGGCCTGACATAGCATTTGCGGTGGGTAAACTTAGTAGATTTACTAGTAACCCAGGTCCCCATCATTGGATGGCGATAAGGAGAGTATTAAGATACTTGTTACGTACCAAGGACTTTGGTATTACTTATAGCGGAGAACCTCCTATTCTAGAAGGTTATTCTGACGCTAGTTGGATCACTAATGAAGAGGATAACTCTTCTACTAGTGGATGGGTGTTTGTTTATGGGGGAGGTGCCATTTCTTGGTCTTCTAAGAAACAAACATGTATAGCCGACTCTACGATGTCAGCTGAGTTTATCGCTTTAGCTTCAGCAGCTAGTGAAGCTGAGTGGTTGAGGAATCTCATGTTTGAGATACCTTTGTTACCTAAGCCAATCTCACCGGTGGCGATTCATGCGGATTGCATGACGGCTTTAGGTAGAGCTTATAGTCAAGTGTATAATGGTAAGTCTCTCGTCATATTGCTCTAAGGCATAGCCTTGTGCAAGGACTTATTATTAACGGGGTCATAACTTTTGACTATGTGAACACTAAGTTCAATGTGGCGGATTCGTTTACGAAAGCCATGAATAGAGACTCAATTGAGAAAGCCTCAATTGAGATCGGTTTATGTCAGTAAAATCATTAGGGAAAGCCCAATTCACGCATGAGTAACATCGTGTCTGAATTCAATGTGGTAAAGTCCTCTTGGTTTTTGTTAAAGCAACTCTTGCATGACCCATCGTTGCTTTGTACCGTGATGGAATAAGGTAGTCGTCTTGAAAGTTCTCAAGATCAAGAGTTGAAGAGCTCTTGGTGTTATATCCACGTCACGGGGATATGTTTAATACGTAATGAGAACCTACCTATATAAGTTTGAAGTGTGGCCGCTTCAAGTAGTCAAGATTGGCATAATGACTATGATAAACTTATGAATAAGATACGGACACGGCCTTATAATGTGTCAAGTTAATAACTTTGTGTTATTTGTTTTATGTGTACTACATCTTCAAGTGGTTGGATGAGTCGATTGATTCAATTCCTTATGGAAATCAACTCTGGCTCGATCACTTGTTAAGTGTGTTGTACTAGGCGTTAATTCAATCCGTAGGGATATTAGCGTTGATGCATGAAATGTATTATGAGTTTTGGTAAATGAGAGGCTTATTATACCCAAAATGGGGGAGGATTGTTGAACATTTAGTGTATAATAATATATACTACATAATAAATCCTGAGTATTTTATCACCAAGTACTACTAAGGTAGTGGGACAGCTTATAAGTCCGTAATATATTGATTAAAGCTATTGTAAATAGTGGGACATTATACGTATTAATTTACGTGGTCCAAGATAGGTATTATAAGATAACACAAGAAAACAAAGGACCAAGTCAAAAGGGCTCGGCGCCGAGTCGGCGTCCATCCTAGTGGCCTCGTCGCCGAGTCGGCGCGAGGTTACTGGAAACATTGGATTTGGTCAGAAGGTTGGCGCCGAGTCGGCGCTCCTTCAAGTTGCCTCGTCGCCGACTCGGCGCAAGGCTTCTGTGTGGGTCAGTGAGTAAGCGCCGAGTCGGCGCTCCCCCCCAGGGGCTCGTCGCCGACTCGGCTGTCAGGCTCTTCATGTGACCGTTGCTTTTCTTCCCGTTTTCTTTGTGATTAATGCCTAGGATTCTTAATCTTCACTCATAATTTCTGAGTTTAAGGCTGAGAATTAAGAGTAATCATGCCCATGAATGCCTAGAATAATTGGCATTGATGTTTGATCATCAATATGATCATTATGGGCATGATGCAAAGGCTCCTCTATTTTAGTATAAATAGAGGACCTTGGGTGATGGCATTTCTTGCACCTTTCACATACTATTCCTGAATTCTTTGCTCTTCTCTCTCATTTGTTCTTAAGCTTGATCAAGAGAGTAATTAACTTTTGTTCAAGTGATACAATTCTCATAATTTCTATAAACACATAGTTGTTACATTACACTACCTAAGTACTAAGGTAGTGTTGGAGTTGTTTGTATCTCATTGTGGATTTCCAATTGCAAACCCAAGTACCGTTGTGGGGGAAATATCACAAAAGGAAAGTGATCACACGCCTACAACTTGTATCAAGTTTCCGGGTAACATTTGGTGTTACAAACTTATCTTCACTTTCTTTTGTGTTGTTATTTTGAGTTGTAATTTCATTTTTGTCATCTTAAGGGGTTTGAAAACAAATTCCCGTTTGTAATTTGTTTACATTATATACTCTTTGTAATAAATCCTTGGCACGCATTATAGTATTTTTGTTTAACAGTATATTGAGCTATATTTTTGTTTATAGGTTTTCTTTTTGGTTTTAGCTTCTTTGGCGTGCACTGCATGCATGAATTCTAGACTCTAGAGTTCTACTTTAAATTTGGTGTTTATTTTTTTTTTACAAAACGTTAAAACTAAAACCAAATTGATGAATTAAAATTAAATTCCAATCCTTAAATTAAATTAAAATTAATTATACGATTTGTTTGGTGTTGTGTTTGATATATTATACGATTAAATTCCAAATTACATTTACAACCACATTAGCAAATGACACTACAACAAATTTAACTTTTTGCGACATTTGATTTAGTGGCATTAAAAAAATGCTACTGATTCATATTTTTAATGTAATAATTATTGGTTTTTAAGCTCAACTATAAAGTAATTTAGCGACATTTTATTTGGTCTTTGGTGGACATATGTAATTGTCACTATTGTCTATAGTGGCATTTTTGAAAAATGTCACTAGATTCTATATCGCAAAAAGCTTTTGTGTGACTTTTTATTATGCTGATAAAGGGTCTAATAAATGTCACTAAACCTTTTATATATACTAAAAAAAATTTAAAATAACGATATTTAAATTAAATATTGATAAATATATCCCACTAAAACCAAATTATGTTTTCAGTCATGAACACATAAATCTTAAAAGTATGTTGAATTAAAATTAATTTTAAAGTTCATCCTAGCAAACACATGAGTCATGAAGTTGGACAAAAATCTAAACATACCGAAGTTTAAATTTGTATATAAATTATTTTAAAAATTTTTAAATTTAAAAAATTGTACTAACTACTAATGAATTTAAGTATTTACTATTTGTGGACCTTTTCGTCGGTGAGATTAGATGTATGGTTCTAATCTCTGTCTCATCCTTAAATTCGCACGTTTGAGTATTATCTTGGTTTTGATTTTCACATGTGTCTCTATCATTTTTAATTTCTTGCAAATAGTTAATTAAGACCCATGATATTTTCTTTCAATATATAAGTTGTTAATTGCTCAAAGAAAATGATTATCTATTTTTGACACAAAAAAAATCATTTTTTTAATTGATAATCCATGTATATTTATGGTGTTAAGATAATCACTTACAATTTTAAAATGATTAATTATCAAAGAAAATGATCAATTTTAAAAAATTATATTCAATTATTTGCCTAAAATAAATTGTTATTTTGAGGTAATTATGTTGTAATTTAGTCAATCTATATGGAGTAATTATAAATAGTTTTTTCCCTCTAAAATTAGACTTCACTTAGTTTATGAAAAATATAAGAAACTAATAATTTATAGGTCTATATGTAAGAAATTACTTTTTAAAATTTTTTTTTTTTCAGAAAACTACCTAATCTAATATATTTCTCCGTAAATGACTACCACTTAATGGAAAACGTTAGTTGACCATCAAGTTTGCGGGTTTGACCAATTTGAGGTTAACTTGTCTATGTGGCAGTGTCTTATTGGTCCTCGTTTTTTAAATAATTAAATTAAAACACATAATTCAACAAAATAAAAATAAAAGATATCTGACGTCATTTTTAACCATCATAATGATTTTTTTCTAAAAAAGGACGTGTGATTACCCTTATGGAGTAACCTTTTCGAAAATTCGGTCGAAACAAGTACTTCTTTGTCTATTTTTTGATATATAAACCGAAAAAGATATTTAACATTAGTTTTACCCAACATAATGATAATTTTTTCAAAAATCGGATGTCACGGTTATCCTTATAAGATAACTCTTTCAAAATCTGCTCAAAACAAGTACTTATTCGCCAATTTAATTTTTTGAAACAGCATATTCGTGATTTACCCATAAGGGCAAACCATTTTTTGAAAGATCATCGTTATGATGGGTAAAAAGGATGTTAAATTTCTTTTTCGGTTATGTGTCGGGATATTGGCGAATAAGTACTTGTTTCGACAGGATTTTCAAAAGAGTTATTCCATAAGGATAATCTCGACGTTCATTTTTTGGAAAAAAATCGTTATGATGAGTAAAAATCACGTCAAATATCTTTTTCGGTTTATGCATCGGAAAATAGGCGAATAAGTACTTGTTTTGACTTGATTTTCGAAAGAGTTAACCCATAAGGATAAGTGCGACGTTTGTTTTGTGAAAAAAATTATTATGATAGGTAAAAATGACGTCAAATATTTTTTTTATTTTATTAATTTATGTATTTTAATTTTTAATTATTTAAGAATACCATGAGTAGTGAGATTCTACCATATAGACAACTTGACCTCTCAAAATGGTCAAACCCTCAAACTTAAGGGTCAACTAACATTTTTCAGTTAAGTGGTAGTCATATGCAGAGAAATATATTAGGTTAGATAGTTTTTTGCAAAAAAAAAATGCATAAGGTAACTTTTTGCAAATAGACCTATAGGCTATAGATTAGGTGATTTCTTAAAATTTTTCCTTTAGTTATTATAATTGTTTTATTCCATTTAAGTAATGTAGCATACCACCTTTTCTCTCTTCTCTTTCTAAAAAAACTTAATCTTTATAATTGGTTTGGGGCTATCATCAACCTTTTGGTTGATGGTAACCCTATATAAAAACTTAAAACGTACACTATTCGTATTACAAAACTTAATCTTTATAATTGGTTTGGGGCTATCATCAGTTTAGTGATAGTTATCCCATTTTCTCACTCTCTTTGGTAATCCGAAATAGTTTTAATATTGGCTACTAGTATATACGTCTGTACAATTTATGGATATGTTACTTTTTTTATTAATATAAATTCAATTGAAAAGTTAGAAATCACACTAATTTTTAATTTATCACATTGTAAATGACTTAAAAAAATAAAAGTTATTATATTGTTATTTACAAACATCAAATGAACATCTTTATAGTATTGCATGATATGATAAATTTTTTTTATCCAAAGATTCTTCATAAATTCTCTAACTACTTATTACACCAAATTTCTCATTTATAGGCCATGCATTTATTTACGAAAACATCGGAAATTTTGTAATACGAATAGTGCACATTTTCTAGTCCACATTCAATACTATATATATCATCATTATTAATTTATTCATATTCACAAAATCTTGTCAAAAGAAATTAATTAGATTTTTCTACAAATATAGTACGGCCCCCCTCTATTTCTATTTCCATATCAATACAATAATCATGAGTTCATGACCGGCCACTTAGATATTATCCAACCCTTTTCATATTATTAAAAAATATATAAGGGTTTGGGCAAATTAGTGTATTGACAAATTTTATCTTATTTTGATATAAATTTAAACGGAGGGTTGTGCGGCAATCAGCTAATGTTGTTGTTTGGTGAACTAGCAGGTTGAAACAACTTATTGATATGAATAAGCTATTTTTGAACAACCTGCTCATAGCAGTGGATTTACAATCAACTGGTTAAACCAGTTAATAAAATCAATTTGTCAAATCAGCCAGTATAATCAGCTATTAGCTACCAGCTATCAGTCAGTTTGCCAAACACCCTCATATTCCCCCCCTCTTACAATATATCCTCAAACACATCAACAAAATTTAGTTAATTAGACTAGTTTTTAATGTAGATGTAGTATAATTTTTTAGTTAATAAATTGATTTAAATTTTAAAAAATTGATATATGTATTACGTTTAGTTCGGTAAAATAATTAACTATAAATAATTATTTAGACCAGAAATTATTAAATATTTAGGACTATTTTCTTAAAATATTAATTTGTATCAAACAAATTATAAGGTGAAAAAGAATGGTATTAAGCATATGGTTATTGGTTTTGAAAATTAATTGGTTATTAAGTGGATGCAATTAATAATTGTGAGTTTGTGACCTATTTATGCAAAAATAACCTTTTGTTGATCTTGGTGAATTTTTATGGAAGGCATGGTTACTTTGGTTCAAGTTGAATTGCCACTGTTTTGAACTCATTTTAAGGTAGAGTACACGATGATGGTTATCGTCATGGTCAATAATTTAAGATTTTGTATAAACTTATAGTTTGAGGAGAGAGGTAGGAGAAATGCGTGCAATCAAATAAACTCCCAGACAGTAGGAGTCCTGCAAGCTGCAACATAAGATGAATATCAACCTAGAGTGTACGATGATAGGTCTAGTTAAATAAACTCTATGTTCTCAATGACTAGGCCAGAATGCAAAATGCAAAAAGGGAGTGCGAGTGCAGTATGCACTTTTTCATACTCGTACTATCTAAAATTTTCATATCTATCAATCCATCGACCTACTTATTATTAATGGGGGGTAAAATCTTCATATCAATATATGTTCACTTGGGTGAGCATTTAAAAATCATCATTATCCACTACGATTTACCCATCATGGCGGGTATATCAGTTATGATCTGCTTCACATTCACCCTGTGTATGTGTTATATATATTTCATACAATCGTAATTATTACAAAATAAATTGTATCTAATTTTGTACATCATAAACATTGCAATGTGATAAGATGAAATTAATAGTCTTAAAATTGTCAATAGTTTTAGTTAAAAATTAATTACAGGTATTCTCTTGAGAGACCGTCTTTTTTAAAGTCGGCTTTCAAAAGTCCAAACACACTTTCCTTTTTTTAGTAAATATAGTTATTTATTTTAAAATTTAAATATTGGATTAGCTCAATTTTGAGATGCTTTTTGTAAAGACGGTCTCAAGTAAGAATTTGTGAATTAAAAATATACTCCGTCCTATTCACACAAAAGGGGACATTTGGGTTGGGCACAGTTTTTAAGAGTGGAATGGTGTGGTATTTTAAATGATTAAATTAATTGTAAAGGTGGTAGTTGGGTATTTGGAGTAATAAAAGTGGGGGTAGTTGGATATTTTAATTGATTAAATTAATTATAAATGTGAGAGTAAAAATAGAAATGGGACACTTTGTGTGAATTGACCCAAAATAGAAATGTCCGTAACATATTATGGCACGGGTGAACATGGGACAAATCGGGTTTGTATGGGAGGATAGGGTCGGCCCGGTTGGGGAGGTGGATGTGAGGCGAGGGGTGGATATGAGTCATGTAAGACAATAATGTTTTGCTAATTTATTGATTTTTAAAGTGAATTGTTTTTTATGAATAAACTTTATAAAAATGTTTATTTATTAATATTTCAAAGAATAACATGCTTTACGTCCCTAACATGTTTTGTTGATCATAAAACAATAATGTTTAATAAAAATTCATATTGCAAACATATTCAAATTAATTTTCGTAAACCAAAATCTAATTTTAATTTAATAATATAACTTATATTTCAAAAAAGATTAATTTATTTAGCCATAAAATAATTTTTGTAAACAAAAAACTCTTTCCATAAAAAGATGATCTAATAAGGTACAAAGTATCTCACACAAAAAGTATCTCACACAATTACTCAAAAAATGTATCTCACACGATATTCTTTTGATTTTATTACATAATTAATTATTAGACTAAAATAACTTTTACCAAATTAATTTAACAGCCGTTTTTGTATGAGACTGTCTCAACTGAGGCGAATTCAAAATAAGAAGTCTAAAAGGTATAAGTTTCTGTTATTAGGCGATTTTTCAAGTATGAGGCATATCTTATGGTGAGACCGTCTCATACAAAAATTTGTGTAATTTATAAGAATTTATTAATACTAGTATAGAAACTCGTGCAATGCACGAAATTATTAGTATAAAATTTTATATAATTATTATATTCTAAATAGAGATGGAATTACATTTTATTAGTATAAAATTATAATTTTTTGTATACTTTAATAAACAATTTTAGAATATATACTGATGTCAAAGAATACAAATTCGATTGTTAATATAAGTACTAATTAAAATTGTCATACTTTTTGGGGAAAATATGTGTAATCATCAATGTTTACATGATGATTTTTTCTCATTCTCAAAATAATTTTTGATTATCATGTATAAATATTTAGAAATTAAAATTTTAATTAAAAAATTTTACTAATTAGCAAATACTTCAATATAAAAAAAACAAATATACATTCTAAGAAACTTTAATTGAAAATCTTAGACTTTTATATTAAAAAATATATTATATTCCAAGAAATTTAACAAAATATATCTAATTGTAATATACTACTAATATATTAAATGAATGAGCTAATGCTAACTTTGGTAAGACAGATTCCTTATGACAAATCATTGAGAGAGTGTCATGTGGAATTTTACACTCTTTTTATAACATTGTATGATTTTATATGGGCCTTAATAAATTCATTTTCAGAGAACTTGCATAAAGACTCAAACATAACAATTAGGAAAAAAGATCCCACTAATTAAGAAAAAAGGACATGATCACCAAGGATAGGGCTAATTAGCGGCGTCTTATCCATGTCTTAGATTACTAGATTTGTCCTTCCCGATCACCGTTTGTTATTGTTCTTTGCCTTTACTTATCGCCCTTTACCACCTCTCTTTAATTTCCATTATCGTTTGTTTAGTTATTTGTACGTACTCTATTTGTTGTGTATTCTTTAGTTAGTTGATTACTATGCATGGCTAACATGAGTGTAAGTTGCAGGCTTTCGGATAGTTGCAGAATCCTCTCTCTTTGAAGACCCTTTAGAGCCTGGAGACTCTCTGATCGAACTGTTCTATATGGGTATAAGCTGTCGTCTATCTTTCTTCCCCAGACCCCGGCCTTAGTTTGTCTGTGTGCGGGATACATTGGGTGTGATGATGATGATGTCTCACGAATTTAGCAACATTTAATATTTTGATTTGTTTCACTCATTACACATTATTTTTATTATTATTAGATAATAGTTTACGATTTTTTAATCTCATCTATATATTTTAATTTTCTTTTAATAAATTTATTAATACAATTCATTTTCCCATTCAGGGGCGAAGCGCCGAAAATGCGAGTTTTTGTAATTTTGGCTTTGGCCACCCTTACTAATATGATATATAGTTTGAAGAGAGTAAAAATATATGATGAAAATTACTATAGCTCAATGGTTGGAGTAACATATTTGTAATCTAAAGTTAAGGGATCAAATCTTCATTTAAACAATTATTTTTTATATACTAATCGATTTATATTATAATGTCATTACTATATCTATCTTTCATAATCTAACATTCATATTTTAAGTGTGTGTTTATATTTTTCCATCTTAATTTTAATAGTGTTTTTGTTGAACAATTATAAGTCAAATATATAGAGTCAAAAACACTTAATTTTTTCAAAAATAATAATTATAGAGTTCTGTTCAACTCTATTTATAGTTAAATTTAATTTTTGCAATGATTCAAGTTCATTTCAGTCTATAAGATTTTAATATTTTCATAGCTTAACTAGTGTCTAATGGTGTTCGTTCTGGTCATCGTTGATTTTGGGTTAGGTGTTTACGGGTGGGCTTGAAATCGGATTTCGTGTCCATATTGTTTTTACATAATTGTAAATTTTTAAAGTCGAATCGCATCGGATTCAGTTACAATGTCCTGTATCGTATCTATTTCTAACACCTCTGGTTTTTATATACTAAAAAAATTTCTACTATATTGACAATTTGGCCCCCCGTAATTCAAAATCCTGGCTTCGCCCCTGTTCGCATTATTATCAACTCGTCTCACTCATCATATTTGTTTTGAACACATCTAATAATTTTACATAGTATCAGCTTAATAGAAATATGAACTCCATTTTTCTTTTTAAAAAAATTAATTCAAATAAACGGTAATAAGTAAATAAATAAAAAAAAATTAAAAAAGTGATAATTCCGTCTTTATAAACCCCTAACTCCAACTTAATTTCTGCCCATCATCAAAACACACGCCAAGACTCAAAAAGAAAAAGGGGAATCAACCATTCCCCCAAATCCATTCCCCTGTATTTTCTCCATTCCTTCACTCAACAAAACTCAAACCCTTTTCCTATTCCCAAACCCCAATCCCAAAAATGGTGAATCTCATTCCCAACTCCCCAAAAACCACAGTAAATGATGAACTACTAGAGAATGAAACAAAGAGAATACTAGGGAATGGGAATGGGAATGGAAAAAAGGGAAAGAAGTTCGCAGTTTTACTATGTGCAGATGATTCAGAGTATGTAAAGAAGAAATACGGAGGGTATTTTGGGGTATTTGTAAGAATGTTGGGTGAAGAAGGGGAAAGTTGGGATGTATTTAAAGTAGCAAAAGATGAATTCCCAAATGAAAATGAAATTGAAATGTATGATGGATTTGTTATTACTGGAAGTTGTAGTGATGCCCATTCTAATCATCTTTGGATCTCTAATCTTTTGATTTTGCTTAATAAATTGGATTCTCTCAAGAAGAAAGTTCTAGGCATTTGCTTTGGCCACCAGGTATTTCTTTTTTTTAATTTTTATTCATTTAGTCCATTTCTTAATCACCATTTTACTTGTTTTTTTAATAATTGTTGTTTGATGCCGTCTGATCGTGAGACGTATTTTATGTATGGGTTATATATATAGTTCTAACTAGCTAATATAAATTGTTAACAAGGCTGGTCTCATGGGTGGGTAAGAGGGACCGTCGCCTAGAGCCTTATGTCAAAACAGCATAGTTAATTGTTATAGAAGGTCTATAGCTTTAATGTGACATTTCGCTTAGGGCCCCAAAATTAAAATATATAAGGCAGACCCTGATTGTTAACCTATTAGTTTTGGTTATGAGTTCGTGTCACTAAGAGACTATCTTTTACAATAGCGGAGTATTTTTTACTTTTAATTTATTGTTTGATCAAACTAAAAAAAAAATCTTACTACTATATGGTATGTAATTCTTAAGCCAATTAAAAAAATTTGAGTTTTGAGTTACCAAGAAAGAATATTAGTTTTTTGGATTATAATTTGTCTTTTAAGTTTAATTTTTAAATATAAATGGCTAAGAGTTAATAGCTTATTTATATCAATTATTTTCATTGTTGTAAATTTGCTTATGCAACTAAATTAAATGCTAATAAAAATAATTAATATTATTGGTTAGTCAATGAAACTTCCATTAATTAGCCAATAGAAAATACGCACAAAGTTTAATCAAGTTTACGTTTTTGACTACATAAAGTCAAACGTGGTAAAAACATTTGAATTACCTTGTATAGAAAATTATGGCATATAGAACTTGTGTATAAACGTATATTTAATATTTTCCTTATTTCCTTTGCTATGCTTGTTATATTTTAATTTTTATGCAATTTAATGCATAATTTTGATTATTTATATCTTAAATTATACTTAACCAAAAATTATAAAAATTGATAATATGAAAATATGTGATTAGACAATTTAAATAAGATTTCACTTAACTACATTTCTTCTTAATATACGTTAGTCGCAATATATAAAAGAAGATCACCGATGTCATCTACACCAACCATATAACTAGTTACATGTTTCCTTGCACTATGATACAAGTCACCAAAATCAGATTCATGCCAAGTCATAAAAAAACCTGCCCACACGCACATTTGCTTTAGCAATCTATGTTACACTAATTGTCCCTGATTGACCCTTTAATTGGCTCTTAATACCAATTATTAAATTCACCAGTCGTAAGTGATCTGCATTAGTATAATAGTCTTCCTATTGGATCGAGCTCCCACAAATTTGCTTTTGGTACCTTTTCAAAAAAAAAATGTTACTGTTTTGAAATTAGATCACTCAACAATTATTTTTTCATTAATTTTGGCACTATTACCCATTTTTTAAGGAAAAATTTACAACATTTTGCATAGTATTTTTCTACAATAATTTTAACTTTTGATTAACAATAAAAATACCAATAGTAGGAGGTGTTTTCCTAGATACTACCGAACATGTTAAAATTCAAATTATAGGAGATTATATGACAAAAAAATTTGATAAATTAGTTAATAAATTAAAATTAGTATTATTTCAGAAAAAAACTCTAAATTCGTATTATTCATAATTAATTAATATTTAGTATAATTATAAGAAGATTAACAAAAAAAATTATATTATTCACGGTATTATCGAAAGTACGTAGTATATTGTTTGAAGAGATGGTAAGGGACATGCTTTTGTATTGATAGCATGATTAGAAGGGACGTGTCCCCTCAATATAGAAAAATGGGATTTTAATAATAATATGATTGATACTATTTGTAGGTTGTTTAATGTGAAGCTGTTCATAGGTCATTAACTAATTTAATCATAGGAATTTTTTAAATGGGTTTACTTATTATGATACTTTTTTGTGCTTGAGTGGGGTTTATACTCATTTATTAGGCAATGCAAAAGTCTACAAATTGTAATAACATTGATCATCCCACACTCAAGTTGCTACTTGATGACATAATTAAGGAGAAAGGTCATATTTGGGTGTTTGGTAAAAATAGTAATGTTAATTTATTTTGATACAACTAAAAGATATGATAGTTAAATAATCGAGGGTGTTTGGCAAATGGCTGATAGCCGATTATAGTGAATGATTTGACTAGCTGATTTGAACCCTGTTTAAGCAGCTTGTACAAAAATAGCTTATGCGTATCAACAAGTTGTTTCAACTAGCTAATTCATCAAACACTAGCATTAACTGGTTTGACCACCCAACCCTTTATTTATATCAAAATAAGCTAAAATTGTTCAATACGCTAATTTACCAAATACCCCCATCTAATATTAGTGTTTGGTATATTAACTGATTAAAGTAGTTATTATTATAGTAAAATATTTTTAAACAAGTTGTTTATTTTATTTTTACAATTTGCTTTTTTTTATCCTTTTGTCTATTATTTTAAATTGATGATAAAAATATTTTTATGCAATAATCTTGTTCACAAACTCATTTATATCTCTTTAGATATACACAATTTTTTATCAATTTTTTTTTGTCTTATCATTGTTTTGTACAAAATAAAATGATTTCGAATAGAAAAGACGATCAAGTAAAAGAATGAATACAAATTGTGGTCCTCTCTTAGGCAATGACCCTGGAAATTTGGAGTACTGAATACTTATGGTTCTGGAAACCTAGTGCCAGTATCCCAGTTCATCGTACAATTCATTATTTCCTCCCATCCTTTGTATTCAATTTGTTATTTTGATTATTTATATATTGAATTATGTATATTTAATAATTATAAAAAATAATATTATGAGAGTACGCAATTAGATGATCCAAATAAGATCTCATTTGACTATATACTTTTTTATTTTAGCCGCAATATATAAAATAAGATTAAACGACAAATAGTATCGATAAGAGTAATGTAGCAAGTATTTCAAAGCAATAATACTATCTAATAATAATCTATGGGAATGTTGTCACAATTAGGAAAAAAAATATTTAAAGAACAAAATATACATCACTTTATTATACACTTAAAAGAGTAACTTAATTACTTACATTTTTTAACAAAAATGACTCATTTTTTCATAAATTTTAAATAACTAATGCATATAACGGCTTGATTCAAATAATACATATATTATAAATTTTTCTTATTCTCCCTGTTAATTGCACTAAGAATTAAAAAATCATGAGAACTTAATTGTAACATTCAGAGACGAATCTAAATAAAATCAAATAATGTTAATGCATTAAGTATTGTTTTAAAAAATTATTATTAGTGAACCTGAGACAATACTATCACACACCAATATTTCAACCACTATAACCAATATAACAAGGCTACATTGACCCCTGGTATCATTGTCTGCAGATAAATCAACAATTGTTAATTAAGTTTTGTAAGATGAAAAACTTTGAAAAAAATTTAAATATGTTTATAAAAAACACTCTTGTTCCTTATCTAAATCATAACTTACAAATGTTAACGTACGTGATATTTTGGGGTTTCAATTATCAGTTTTAAGTTTTTTTTTTGGTTGAATTGGTTTCTTAACATGGTATCAGAGCTATAATTCCTCTTTTTTATCATATTAAAGAACCAATTCAGCCTAAAACTTAAGCAAACCTTAAGATATTTACTCCAACAATGAGTTATATTTGCTATTTTCATTGAATGGACAAGATTTCTTATGTAAAATTTACATGTTATTTTTTATAATTACAAATAAATATCAAAAGGTCCATTTCTATGTTGATTTGATAATTGATTTTTGCCTCATTTAATTATTCTCATCCGTTACCATATGTTGATTTAAACCTTGAAGGAAACATGAAGTAATAGTTGATTTATAGAAGGCCATTCATTTTTTCTTGATAATGATCATTATATTAAGTGTTGATAGCTCCATTTTATTTTTTAAACGTGAAGATAAAATGTTACCATCATATCATATACATATTATAATCCAGGAAATTTTGTGCCACATGTCATTCATATATCACACTTTGGCACTTTGCCACTCAAATTAATACAATTTTCATTTTTATATGTCTTTTTTTGCATTGAAACTATTAAATAACAATTAATTTAAATAATATTAAAACTCTTAGTGTTCTTCAATTTAATTTATCTTTCTTTGTATAAACATACATAAGCTAGAAAATAAAACTCTTTGTATTCTAAATTTAATTATACAGAAGATAAAAAGATAAAATTTTAAGATTTTTTGTTAGTGCCACATATCATAATAATTAAGTATATGTTGTTATGATATATGATGATCAAGTTTAGTAAGCATATGAGTAGCTTTTTGTTTTAATTATCACTTCTTTCCAAAGGTTAGTAAATATTTTTGATTTAAAATAATAATATTAGTATATTTGGTAAACTTAACACAAATTGAATATATTTTGTAATATAAATAATTGATATTTTTTATTATGTTAAAACTTTATATAAATATTAAAAATAACACTTATCTTAATTTAACAATGTCTAAATTAATATTTATAAAATAATTCTATAATCACGTGCATAGCACGGGTAAATACCTAGTAATCAATTAATCATTGTCCAAGTAATTTGAGGTGTACCCTTTTGTCTTACTTTATTTGTTTTATTTTAGAATATCTTATTAATTTCTGTATTATAAAATTGATAATGAAATCATATTTTCCGGCCTCTTCATTTATTGACATATATTCTCATCCACTTGTATTTTTTCGTATTTTTCTTCAAATTTAAGGCTCGATCTATTATAACATTTTTATCATGTTATTGTATTTAAGTGGCTGACATTTAGAATGAGATTTGAGAAAGTTACAACTTTATCTTTATCAACAACAAAACTAGTAAATTATTTTTAATTAACTATTGATTACGAATATTATATGTAACTTTAAATAAAATTGAAGTGCATATTTTATTTAAGGAAAAATTACCTAGATTAATTGCGCATTTTCATGATTTTCTTACAATAGTCCATCCATTGATTAACTATACATAATTAACTTTAGGAGGTATTATTCTAGAGTAAACTCGTTAACCGGATGATTTGTTATAGCAAGTTTTATTTTAAAAAAATTAAAAATAAAATGTCAAAAATTATAAAAAATGTTAAAAAAATTTCTGACATTTTTTATTCTTATGTAAATTTTCAATATTTTTCTTGATTATTACATTAATTTTCAATCTAATTTTTTGGTTAATTACCTATATAGCAAATTATCCGATTACTCAAACTTACTCTGAGAAAATATCTCTTAAATTGAGATTATTTATATTTAATCAATAATAAATAGGAAGAAAAATTAAATAATTCTAAATAATTTTTCCCCTATTTAATGAAGCTCAAACTTATTCTTCCTTCCAATTGTCCGAGACAAGATTCCACCACACTTGGACTAGCTCATGGGAGAATTGGGAGATCTTATAATTAATTACATTTTTCTATAGGATTCCTTATTTATAACCAGATTGAGTATCTTGCATTCGGATCAATAACCTTAATTAAGTAACTATTTGTAGCGCTAGATTAGGAGTTAGTATAAGTAAATAACGGTTGTTTATGAAAGTAGTAAATCACCCTTATGTGTCTTTATTTTATAGGAGGGCTTTTAAGATTTTTATTTTATTTTATTTTATTCTGTTTATTTTAATATTATGTATATTTAGTCATTTTGTGATTATTTACAAATAACCGTTATTAATTAGGATTTTCTTCTAGATTAGCACTTTTGGAAATTAATTTGAATGCTTTTATAAATACTTTTTATATGAGTTAGGACTCATAACCTTTCTGTAGACTATTTGGTACGTTACCTAATTTATGGATTAATTTAAACCTAAAGATATATATACACTGTCAATCTGATTCATGTACATGTCGGCAATCAATTAGGAGTAATCAATAGATCTTGTAACTCATTAATTAGACATGATAATTTTATTTTATACTTCCTCTGTTCCATAATACTTGTTACGGATAGTAACATGTTCCTACACAATATATATCACATTCAGTTACAACTATTATAGAACGGAGAAAGTAGTTGCTTTAATAAAAAATATTTCATCCGGTTTTTTTTTATTTGTTACATTTTCTTTATTTAACGGTTCTAAATTACTTGATATGTTATTCCTAGTATTTTTGACAAAAAATAACTATGTAAATATCTATCAGCAAATCTTGTATGAGACTGTCTCATTGCTAGATGAGCTCATACAAGCAGCTAATTTGTAAAATAAACAATTAATTGGGATTGTCATGTCATCAATTTTTTTTTAAGAGTTTGGGTTAACCCGATTGAGGCTGTGAGAGACGGTCTCAATAAAGAATTTGTGGCTATCCGTTATTCCCTTGTTTGTTTCCTTATCTTATTATACTTCATTTTACGCCTATATCTTTTTAGAGTTTTTAATGTTCTGATCTTTTTAATAAAAAGATATTAATTTCTAAATCTTGTGCAAAATTCTTATATAACGTAGTAAAACAGAAGGGAGAAAGTAATTTACATTGTCAAATAAGAATTTAGTTTGGGTCATACATCGCCTTTATAATGTGTTTTATCAAATATGTCATATTTTTATTTTTTTTTGTTCGGAATCATTTCTTTTTTTTGATTTAGATAACGTTTAATCTCATTTATACATTTTCCTGACTATCTTACAAAATTTATTTTTGTCTTTTTTTTTCTTCCTATTAAATATTTATAGGGCAAATTTAGTAGAAGGAAATGTGGGATTATTGTCAAAACTTGTGGGTCCTGTTTTAAATATAAATTTAATTAATAGTTGGCTTTTTGGAAAAAATTTAATGGACCATTTGTCATGTTTGTTAGCTTAGCTGTTTTTTCATATTGGGAGAATTATTATTATTTTACAATTTCGTTAGGCGATCCAGCTTTAAGCTCAAATTAAAATAGATCTATTTTCATTGATTCTCTATAAGAAGGATAATTTGCCACTTCATGTTAGAAAAATACATATAATTTAATTAATTATTATTATAATTCTTTACAATTTTGTAGAAAATAATAATGCAGAATTCGGTTTGGGTTTAGTTTGGTGAATGCTGGATTTGTATTGAACAATAGTGAGATAATACCTCTATTTATACAAATAATAAGGACTAAAATAAAGAAACAAAATATTAACTTAAACCTAAATAATTAGGAAATAAAATAACCTTCATATTCTAAATATAAAAAATATTTCAATTTTTTAAAACATAATATTCTCAAATAATATCTTTGTTTTATTCTACTTCTTATTTTCCTATAAATCTGACTTTATCCTAGTTACTTAAATTTGATGCATCTTAGCTAATTTAAATTTATGTACGCAAATGTAAGATAGTAGCCTTTCTTCTGTTCCTTTGATTTGTTTAATAATGTAAATCAAAATAAATTTTTTTTTATGTTGTATAACAAATTTAAAAAAACACGTTAATTCATCATCATCATCATCCAACTCAGTGTATCCCACTTATAGAAAACTATGGGCAGGGTCTGGGGAGGGAAAGACGACGGCAACTCATACTCATACGCTACAATTAAATATGAGCAGGGTCTGGGAATGGAAAAACACAGTAATTAATATTGCTAAATAGAACTAGATGCAGGAGTGTCCATTTCTTTTAACCTAATAAGTTAAAAAAAATTTAATATGGTTTACAATTTATAATTTCTTATCTCTTTTTTACAATGTAATACTCCATTCCATTTAAATCATAATTAGTTTTTCAAATATTCTCACATTAAAAAAAATCAATTTTAGCTTGAGGTGTATAATCTTGTTTGATTTAGATAGATTATCTTCTAATTGTAGCGTATAATGCCAAAACACATGTTTCCATAGAATTCCAACATCTTACTCTACATTTGTGCCCAAAAAATTGCTTTTCTTCTTGCTTGGGTCTTCTTGCACTCTTTTGTCTTGTAAATATGTAATGCTACAAATAAAAAAAATTATCAACTACCAATAAAAAACTTTTGTCATAAATTAACTAAAATAATTTATTTTAATTAAAATTTAGTACAAATTGATTTTTAGTTATAAACTACTAAAATTATAGTTATTGTCAGAAACTATCAAAATATATTATTTTCTTTGTCAAATTACTACCTACTTATAACAAAATATATCTGGCTTTTGTTATATGTACATGTACAAGTTTCGGGCTTCTTATTTACATTAGAATCACACGCATTTTTTTATTCAACTATCTAATCTACTTTGCGTTTTTTATTTTCAATCGGAAAAGCCCATTAGTTGGTAGTGTTTGATAAATTAATTTGTTGCAAGTAGTTTCTAACAAAAATTAGTTTTGTTGATAGTTTTTGACAAATTAATTTGTTCTAGGTAGTTTTTTGAAAAAAAACAAAAATCATTGTGAGACACAATTTCAGACCATCATTAATTGGGTCAGTCCATAAAGAAAAATATAGAGTAAGAGTAGACATTAAATTTTAATGGGTTGGGCCTAAGAGATATATTTCAAAGAGACGATATTTCTCAAGAGATTTTGTAGACAATTTTTGACATTATTTTTTTTTAAATATTTTTTGACATTATTTATTCTAAGTATTTTTTTGACAAAAACTAATTTTAAATAGTTTTTGACATTTTTTTTCAAAAATAATTTCTTTGGTATTAATTGGTGAAATTTTAAAATTCTCAAGACATTATTAAAATTAACATTCATATCTGACATTGTTGTATCATGATATGTTGGATTTGAGCAGATATTGGGCCGAGCATTGGGTGGTAAGACTGGGCGGGCCAGTACGGGATGGGACATTGGGCTAAGAACAATTCAATTTTCCCCCTCATCAAGTACTCTATTTTCAAAGCACAAAATTCCTGCTATGCTCAACATCATTGAGTGCCACCAAGATGAGGTTAGTAGCAAAACAAATCATTTTTAAGCAAATTTTAATAAGAAAAAGACATTTTCAATGTATATTAATTTAAGAATAAATTGCGAATTACAGCCTTAAAATTTATTACTTTTGCGAATTACAACCTTAACGTTTATTTTTTACGAATTACAGCCACCAAAGTATTAAAGTTTACAAGTTCAAGCCAAAACACAGAATTCCGACCATTTTGGTGGTCGGAATTTTAGGTTAAGTGGTCGGAAATTTGTGTTTTTGGCTTAAACTTGTAAACCTTGATACTTTGGTGCCTGTAATTCACAAAAAAAAAAAAACATTAAGGCTGTAATTCGCAAAAGTGATAAACTTTAAGGCTGTAATTCACAAATTATTCTTAATTTAATTACTATTTTATTAATTTTGAAAATATAATAAAAAAAATATTAGGTATTGGAACTTCCTTCAAAAGTTGAGGTAATTGGTCGATCTAGCAAAACATCAATAGAGATGTTTAAATATGGTGATCATATGATGGGCATTCAAGGTCATCCTGAGTACAACAAGGACATTGTTCTTCACTTGATTGATCGCCTTCTTCAAAGGAACTTAATTAAGGTATACAATTCATACTTGAGATGAGACGTTGTTTATTTACTGTTAATAATTTTAAAATTATAAATAGCTGGTCAAATCGGTAGAGATACAATCGTCATTTTGATTCTAATTAGTTCAAGTCGAATAATCTCATATTAAACAGTTTATTTTCGTTTGTCACGACCCAATAAATATATTTCTAATCATTACTTTTTGTTTTTTGAGAATAAAAAATTTTCATTAATTCATAACAAAATAGTAAAAAATCGTACAACAAAAAAAAGAAATTGCAACCCTAATTTGCATCAGAATGAGAAAGGAGCACACCTCATAAAAAGGGTTCCTAAACCCACTCAAAAAAAACTAATAATTAGTTGATTTTTAAAATAGAAAATATTTTATAGAAATATTTTATAAATTTCTAAAGTATTTTTAGTAAAATAATAGATTCATTTATTACTTATTGGACTTTAGAATTTTTTAACTATATATTTCAAATCAAATTTGAGTGGAATAAATAATTAACATGTCTAGAGGTAATAAACATGTTAAGTAAATTTTGACAAATGTAGTAGTTGTTATTATAACTTAAGATTATGCATTATCCAAAAATCATCTTTTATTTTAAAAAGTTATTTTTATTATAACTTATAATTATGCATCATTCAAAATAGTATATCTAAATTTTCCTGAATATCCGATGTATTGCCAATTTGTTATGAATAATCTCTACTATTGATTATTTATAAATAATCTGACCTTTGAATTTTTTTTTCTCACAACACCCCTTTCCACATTTTAACCGAGAAGTGAGAGTGACGGCTAATAAGTACCTACAATAGTCGATAAAAATGTGGCAAGGGGTGCTGTCAGCAAAAAATATACAAAGGTTGGATTATTTAGAAATAATCAATAAATTGGGATTGTTTACAGCAGATGAGCAATAGGTCGGATTATTGAGAATAATTTTTCCTTTTTTTTAAGGTAATATATTTTCATGGATTGGCAGGAAGCATATGCTAATGAAGTGAGGGCCAAGTTCATGGAGTCACATGATCCAGACAAAGAAGCATGGAGAAAGCTTTGTGTCAATTTTCTCAAGGGAAGATTGTGATAATTATGCCATATAAGGTTAATTATCACATAATTAAATAATAAATAATTAAATAAAAAATTAGAAGAAAAAATTAAATAATTGAAGAAGGAGAAGATTTCTTGGTGTATATATATTTAATATTATTATGAAATGACCTACTACTTGATTACTTGTAGTATTATTAATGGTAGTAGAGCTAGATGGTATAATTAATTAATTATTAAGAGGAATGAACTAGGATTATTTATTAGGTATTATTGAAAATTTTCTAGAGGGGTTTGCTTTAATATATTCCATGAGTGATGGAACAAAATGTATAGCAAACTTGCCACTTGTTTTTTATATGCCAATTAATGAATTAATTAAATTTTATCCTTTCTCTTCACATTATATATATATTTTAAAACACTGGTGAATTTACAATTTTAAAATGGAGTACAATGTTGAAATTAAATATGTCGGCGAAATAAATTATTCTAAATGGTTTTAGAAAATTGTAGAAATTAAAACACACATTTTATTTTAAGAAATACTTGTAATTATTGTAATTGTTGTTTTCGATTTCTCGGTTTTTGATAACGTTTACTAATTTATATGTGACAAATTAAAATATAAAGCATATAAGTTTAGGGGAATTGTTGGTATTAATAAAAGATAAATAAAGTGTAACTTTAAAAATGTTTTTATATTGATTTATATAACTTTGATAAAGAAAATGAATTTGAGGATGCATTGTCGCCCTTGAAACTAAGTTGTATTCGATTGTGTCATAAAACAAATTTACATTATATTTTCTCAAACATTATTGGTATTGACATATTATTGTAATGGTGACTATTAACAGAAAACTTAATGTAATAGTTATTTAACTAAACAACTTGTGTTCATAGGCGGACCTGCTATGTAACAATGGGTAGCATTTATCACCGATGTTTTTAAAAAATAATATAATTTTTCCTCTTTATCTGCCTCATTTATGTCCCATTAACTCTTATTTTACCAACTTCTCTCTCCCTCCCACTTTATCTCTTTCATCTCATCATTTGTTGGAGAAATGTCTCAATTACATCCATGTCATTGTTGTTAGCTGACTGTTTGCATCTTGAGTCTCGACTCTCGACCACCACTCCCTCCATCGTGCTCCAGTTCCGGTCATTGGGTACCTTGGATGACTAAAGGTACAATGGGGTGTTTTTGGATGGGAGGTTGTCTATTTATCGAGGTTCTAAGTTGGTACTTAAGGGTATCAAGAGGAACACCCTCTATGTCTTTGAGGGTGTTGTTGTCTAGTTATGCGGTTTGTGCATCGGTGTCTCATCAGGAGATGACCAAGATTTGACTTATGAGGCTTGGTCATGTGGGGGAGGTGGGGATGCAGCTATTGTCTAAGAGGGCTATATTATCCAGGATCAAGGTTGCCAACCTTGAATTTTGTGAGCATTGTGTGTTTGGGAAGAAACACAAGTCTAAGTTCAGCAAGGGTGCTCACATTACTGATGATTTGCTCGATTATGTCCATTTATATTGCTGGGGTTCATCTAGGGTTGAAGGTATGAGAGGTTTCCGCTATTTTGTGTCATTTGTTGATGACAAGTCCCGATACACATGGCTTAGGTTGCTTAAGTCAAAGAATAAGGCCTTCAAAGATTTTAAGCAATGGAAAGCTTTGGTGGAAAATCGACAGGGTAGGAAAATTAAGAAACTACGAATAGACAATGGGCTAGAATTTTGCAAATAGGAGTTTAATCAGTTCTATCCAGATGAGGGTATTGGTCGACATCATATCGTCAGGATGACACCACAGCAGAATGGTGTTGCAGAGCGGCTTAATCAGACACTGCTTGAGAGTTTATTTGGCTGAGTTCATGACTATAACTTCTGCAGTTAAGGAGTCTATTTGGCTCAAAGGCCTTGTAGGTGAACTATTGCACAGGATTTTGCTACGGTGTATTGTAGTAGTCTAAGTGCCATTTGCTTAGTAAAGATCAAGTGCACCATGATCGGACCAAGCATAATAATGTCAGGTATCATTTCTTGCGTACTGACTACTGACAAGAGGGTAAAGGTAAAGAAGATCGGGACCGCTGACAACCCAACTGATTTCTTTACTATGTATGTTCCAATTAGTAATTTTAAACATTGCTTAGAGTTGCTAAATATTGATTACTATGTGATGTAGTAGGCCCTTAGGGGCGGTGTTAGGGAGTTCTTGTTGTAGGTGTGTTGGCCTTAAGGTGGAGATTCCCCGGGGCTTGTGATTCAGGTGGAGCATTATGAGTTGTTATACTTGGTGACAAGTATGTGATGAGTCTTGGGTGAAGATTTGTCGGGATGAGTCTTGGTTGAAGACTTATCGGGATGTATAATTAATGCATGAGTCTTACATTGGGTTTTGGCTTGAGATATGTTCACTATGTGTTGATGCAATCGTTTGCTATCTACGAGCTCTTGCCAAGGTGGAGATTGTTGATAATGGTGACTCGAATTGAATCTTTATCGTGGGAAAGGAGAAACATGGAGTCACGGACCACGAAGAGTGTCACGAGCCGCGAATAAATGAAGAAAAGTTTTTGGTTCTGAAGTTTGGGAAAGTCGCGAGTCGCGACATTATGTACGACCCGCGAAGGAGATCAGAAAGCTATTATTTTGTTGGGAAAGCAGGTCCCAAGGCGCAAGGTATTGTACGGGGCGCGAGCTCACGAGTCTGGGCGTTTTTTGCGGCTGTCATGTTTTCGCACGTTTTTGACGGTTATTTTGTTTTTTCTTGATGCCCAAGTATCGTTTATGAAGGGTCTACTATATAAACACCCTCTTATTAGTACTAGTGCATCATAATTCACAAATTGTTGGAGAGATCACAAGAGATCCATTTTTCTTTGTGATTAAAGTTTGATTCATCTTGTAAATCTTTGCGGTTAATAGTGGAATTATTTGATTTTGGTGCCGGTGGATGTAGCTATCACATTGATAGTGAACCACGTTAAATTTCTTGTGTCTTTTCTTATTATTTGTTTGAATTTATTTGTTGTTTCATTATTGTTCATCGATCTTGCTTTCGCTGTGGCACAACATGAACCCTTGAAGAAGAAAATATCAAGGAAGAATGTTGAATGTTAGAGTTTCAGAATGAAATAAAGAAAGGTAACATAATTTGTTTCCACATGTATTTGAGAGGTAACAAATGAGTGGTGTTGGTTTCCAGTAGGTAACGATAATGGATACCCAAAAATTATACCAAGCACTTTCGGTAATGAATAATTGAATCCGTTTCCAATCTTAAAAAACGTGATATCAAACAACCCCTAAAATACATTTCTCTCTTTTTCTGCCCCTAATCACACCAAATTTACTAATTCAGCCGGTCACAAGTAATTAGAACCTTTAAAGATTTAAGTGATATAAAATTGAAACTTTTAAAGGATAAATTAAAGTTCAAAACTTTGAAAGCAAAATAATGAAAGTTTGCACCTTTAAAATCAAATTTGCCCATGAAATAAAGTAAGGCAACTTAAAACAATAATATTCGATTAATAAACTCTACAATCGATACTATGTATATATTCTTCCAAAAAATGATACAATAATGATATCTTATCATATCATATCATATCATATAATTTAATAATTTTGTTGTAAAGTAACAAATGACATTCTCACAGCCATTTGCCAAGTGCATTGAAATTATTGGATACTGCATTTTGACATAGCATTCACATATTTATGCATTTAAAAATTGTCATTAATTTGAAAATTTTTATTAACAAGAATAAAGAATATCTTTCATTTGAGTCAATTTTATTCATGTAATTATCAAAAAATAATTTTTGATTTGCTAAGTGGCATAATTCATAATATAAGTATCTTATGGATTAAGTAAATCTAATTAAAATGATGTTATCACTACCATTATCATATGTGCTCTTATTTAATAATTCTGACGATATATTTTTGCAAATTGTGTTGATACCGACAAACTGATAATAAAAACCTTAATGCCTTTTAAAATTTACTTATAGGATTCGTAATTTTGAAAAAAAATCAATAAAAATCTTAAATTTGCACGAATTCTCTTTAAATTATTTCTTTATACTAGCAAGTAGCAACTTCGTATATTACACGTGTTTTTATACTAGTTATATATATATTTATTTGAAGTATAAACAAGGCAAGCTGATTAATATGGAATAGGAGTAAAATTTATGGTAAATACAACAAAATTAAGAGAAAAAATAATTAGCCCTCTGAGTCTCTGACCCTTCTCTCTCTCCATTTCTCCTAATTTTCTAAAATCTTCTTCCACTAATTTGAAAACTTAAAATCATTTCTTCCCTCATTCAAAACCCCTCTTTCTAGGGTTTCAATTTCATCAATCGATCTTTCATCTTCTCTCTTTCTACCTCATCAATGGCGGACGATTCCGTTGCACCGCCTTCACCTTCACCATCAATGGCGGCAGCTACAACAGCGTCGTTAGGGCATTCAGTGATCCCGATAGTAAACAAGCTACAAGATATCGCAGCACAGCTTGGTAGCAGTCCTGCCTTTGACTTGCCGCAAGTTGCTGTCGTTGGTAGCCAAAGTAGTGGTAAATCGAGCGTTCTTGAGGCGCTTGTTGGCCGTGATTTCTTACCGCGAGGGTGTGATATTTGTACTCGTCGTCCGCTTGTACTTCAGCTGTTGCAGATTAAGAAAGGTGATGAGGAGTGGGGAGAGTTCTTGCATCTTCCTGGAAAAAAGTTTTTTGATTTCAATGAAATTCGGAGAGAAATTCAGGTGAAGTAAAGTTTTTGATTGTTATTATTTTCAGTTTATTTTATCACTTGAATTTAAAATAGTATTATGATTTTCATGTGTTATAAGTAGATTTTGGTAAAGTTTCGTAATTTCTTGTGACTTGGAGAGAAATTCAGGTGAATTATTTTTTAAAAATGTTATATTTCTTATTTCTTGAGTTTGATGTATTACTTGATTTTGAAGTTGTATTGAACTTTTATGTGTCAGAAGATGACTCAGGTGAAGTTTTGTTATTTTTGTTTTTTTTGCACATTTCTTCGTAATTTATTGGATGAGATGAGAGTTGATTCTGGTGGTACTGTATAAGTTGAGAGTTGATTCAGGTGATATTGTTATGGTTTTTGTTTGTAAGAACTTGAAATAAAGTTATTTTGCTGAATTGTTGATTTTGATTTGTAATCATCTGTATTGTGCGTGTTAGATTGTTAAACTAGATTCAGGGGCCATGTTGTAATGCTATCGTTTTGTTACATTGTATTTCGTACTTTTGTTCTAGCTTGAAAGGGTGCTACACTCTCATCTGACTTCTTGATTTGGGATTGGAAGTCATTAAAATTTATGTATAGAGCTGAATGCGACAATGGTGAATTATGGAGTATGTGTTGAAAGAAATGATTGTTCTTTCGCTTTTTGAATTGTGAACATGGTGAAAGTGACTGTTTTTTGTCGGGGAACGTGGTAGTGTTGTATTGGATACTGGGTAGTACTATCTCCGTTTTCATATGTTAGTCTCAAATAAAATTCACGAATTTAGTGTCAAACTTTAACTATGGTGTCTTATTGATCTATAAGAAAAAAACATATTCATGTGGATCTTGTTAGATTCATCTCAATATATACTTTCTATATAATAACTTTTTGGATCAATTGCCAACTACAACCTTAAAGTTCAGTCATTTTAGAATAAACAGCCTCGAAGTTTTTTTTATTTACAAACAACAGCCTTCAAATTACCAAACATGACATCGATACAGCCACTTGACCTGATGACCTGCTAAATCACCATTGACCATGCTAAAGGACCTTTGACTTTCAATTGAATTCATAATTTAACCTAATTATCCAATTACCCCGAATTAAACCCTTCTTCTCCAACCTCTCTCTACCCCTTTATAATCACCACCATTCTCCCACCCCACTACCACCATTACCACCACTACCATTCTCTTGAGTGCTCCTTTGTCTTGCCAATCTTCTGGTATGATGTTTTTCTAAAATATTTTAAAGGAGTTATGGCCAACAAGTGCATAGACACCTTCATAAATAACAACAAATGCTATCTTAACCCTTGATTCTATGAATATCACCTCTTTCACAGCTTTATCTTCATCCAAAAGATCTGTGGCATCACTCATGTCAACAGATTTCTTCGAGTAATTTTGTGTATTAGACCTCGATTTTCCGATCTTTACCTTTTTTGAAGCAGACCCAGAAAAAATCCTCAAAGTTTAAAATACAAATTGTGGAGGTTTGATGGCCTAAATCTCAATTGGGTTTTGCCTTTGGAATTACTTCTAGGTTCAAGTTCAACAATGAACCTGATTTACCCCATCAATTCTCTATCTAATTCAGTTATCCATTTTTTAAATTCAAATGCTCAATCTTACAATCAACTTTACAGAAGTTCCTTCTTTTTTCGGCTTAAAGCTTCAGCAAGTCATTCATGGAAGGTGGGTTTGTTATGTCACGCTCTAAAAACAATCTATGGTTGAAATTTACATAATCTATGACTTTAATGGGAGTTTTAATGGTTACATTAATTGGGGGTTCTTATAGTGGTGGTGGTGGTGGTGGTGGTGGTGGGGTGGGAAAATGGTGGTGAGTAGAGTGGGAGAATGGTGGTGATTATAAAGGGGTAGAAAGAGGTTGGGGAAGAAGGGTTTAATTGGGGGTAATTGGGTAATTAGGTTAGATTAATGAATTTGATTGAAAGTCAAAGGTCATTTAACATGGTCAACAGGTTAAGTGGCTGTATCGATGTCGTGTTTGGTAATTTGAAGACTGTTGTTTGTAAAAAAAAAAAAAATCGAGGCTGTTTAATGTAAAATGACTAAAACTTCAAGGCTGTAGTTGGTAATTGATCCTAACTTTTTAAAATTTTTAAAATTCATAATTAAAATTATTTGATTTTAAAGTTTGCATTGAGATCTGTAAAAAAAGTAAATGGAAAGAATATCTGAAATCGGAGGGAGTATATGATTTCATTTAATTGAGTTTGTTTTATAAAATGAGGATGTGAATTGTTTTTTGGTACCTACTTTGATATGAAAATTTCATATGAAATCTATAGTGTAAAAAAAGGCCCCATGATATCATACCGCCAAAGGCTCTAAGTTGTAAAGTTTTCAAAATTTACCAAATGGTACTATCTCCGTAGTAAATGTTTTAAACCACTTTATAGGCCGGTTCAAAGGAGATCTTATAGCTTCATATGATATTTAATAGTACAACAACCTGTGAAAACATCACTGTAACCGTCAATGCAATCACAATATGCGTTCGAGAACGTATTTTTGCATATGACTTGGAGCTAACCAAGTGAATTTTGTGAGGATAAGTGATCAAGTCAAGTATAAGTGAGAGCTAGAAGGTTAATTGTGCATTTTTTTTGACATGAATAAGGATTTCTAATATTGAACAAAAAGTCATTTTATGGTTAGAGTTATATGTTGCATTAGTGAAAATTGAGATGGATTCTTAATGAAGTGGTAACAGACTAAGAGTACATAATGTATTGAGGTTATTTAGGGTGTAGAATGTGCCTTCTTTTCAGTGATTTGTAGAGTGTTCCTTCTTTTTGCAATTTGCTTGATCGGAAGAATTTGGCTGAACTTAGACTATAGTTGTTATTACTTAAACGATCCAGGGGCTATGTAATCAGCTTTTCAGCGGATGTATTATGAAGATTTTGTGTTAACAAAATGCATATATTCCTTTAATGTGCGTGAAAGTGAAATGTGGTATTGTGTGATTTGTGGCCTGACATACCCTTAATGTTTAGCATGAAAGTGAAATGTGGTATTGGATGGTGATTTGTGGCCTACAAGTGGAATCTATTAATAGCGATAGGAAAGGGTAGTGTACTAGGATTTCTACATATCTTAACTTAAGCTTTTGAATTAGGAGCATGACATAACAATTGAGTTGTGCTTCAAATGATCATGAGAATAACAACTAACAAGTGTGAAAACTGAGTTTAGGAGTCTGGAGTGCAATATGAGTTGATATCTTGTCTATTCAAAGACTTGATTTTCAATAAAAAATTCACTTCTTTTAGGAGTTTTTGCTGCTACATTACTAATCTTTTATATAGGGTTGGGTTTATTAGTTTCGTTAATTTCGTTAGTCTTGATGGAGCCTTTAACTTTTTGAAGGTGTATGCATATCAAGTGTATTGGCTGAACTCATGTATTAGGATACTTACAGGTATCTCAGGGTCTCTCAGGCAACCAAGAGAAATAACATTTCAAATCTTTAATCATTTAGACTAGTTATGACTTGTAAGTTGTTAGTAAGGATTGCTTCCAACATGTTAAATTCTTGGCGGCCACCGGCCCACTATCTTACATAAGGATATATCTTTGCACTTATTGGTGAATGTAAGAGAAAAAACTGATGTATCAATACACTTGTTAATCAAAAGATAGCTACTCTGTGCTCCAACACGTGAAATCGGGTAAGTGTATTCAGCTTTGCTTCATGTAATGGCGTTTGGGCGATAAATAACCATTTAAGGACCATTTTTCTTGTAGGAACGCCAATTTAAAAGTTGGCGAGGTTGTAAATTAAAGAGGCAACCTAGCAATGACGAACTTTTGGAATCTAACTCTAGGTTTATAACTGATTAACATCTTGAGAAATTTTCTCGTTTTTCATTGTATTTGATATTCCTTCATGGTGTACAAGGATTCTTCATAGTTCAGAGTTCTTTTCCTCTCAAAACTTTTCATTTTGTCCTCATACCATCAACTTTAAAGAAAAAATATATTAATCAAGGGTATGATGGTGATGTTTAGGCGATGTAGAAAAATCTTACCTTGTGCATCGTTCCGAAATTTCTCTCTTTTCCGATTCATCTTCTATTGGGGCTTGGAGTTGGAGTATTGGATGAAGGAAGGTTTGAATGCTCATGCTTCATAATGATGAGTGCGTGCCTTGATAATGAATGCACATGCTTCATGATCTATTCTTTTCCTTTTTTTATTCTATGGCATTGGTTCTTTTACATGGGCAACTCATCCTTGATGTATTTGCCAATATTCGCTTTTTGTTGCTTATGACTTGCATAAAATGGTATATGCATCCTCCATATGCAGAAGTTAGTGGATGGAAAATTTAGAAGATATGTTGGAAATGATTACCCATACATCACATTTTGGCTTGGTTGGAATGTTGATATGACCCGCCATGAAGCTGGGCCTCAAATTTTGTTTTGATGCTTCTGTATCTTCTCATAAATTGCCAAATGTGGAAGAGAACAACCATTAACGAGAGAGGGCGATTATATATCTTCGCAGTCACTGTTGAACTTTGAGGTTTAGGGCATAGTGCAAAAAAGCATTTTTGGTTGCGATTGCAATGAGGTATAGAAATGCGGTTAGGAACATATCGTGGTTGTCGTAATTCAAAATATTTGCAAAGACCATGAGATATTCCTTGAACAGTCCTAAAATACGGTTTTTATACGTTAGGATGCTTGTAGTATGTAGATTTAGAAGCCTTTACAATTTTGCTTATAGATTGCAACAACTGTGTTTCTCACTATGATTTCGGGTAGTAACTCCTAGATTAAAAAGAAAAATCAATGAATTTTTTTCTTGAGATGTTTAGGAATTAGGCCTGTAACTTATTAATTTGATTTGTGCTCAATTGTCATAATTAGGCTGTCATCAGGGTTTCATTAGTGAGAAAGCTGAATGGAACCTGAAAAGCCATTAGTTTTTCTCTTGTATTTCATCGTGTGTTATCTTTGTATGATCGTTTTACAATACTTTAATTACTTGATAGTAATCTATTTACTGAATAACCTTTTTTATGAATGTTATACCCCCTTGTATGTGAGTGTTTCTAAATTTCAGTTGCAGGATGGTGAGCTGATATCCATTGTCTTTCCAATCTATTTACTGAATAACTTTTTATATGAACGTTATATCCCCTTACTTATGTGAGCATTTCCTAATTTCAATTGTAGGTTGGTGAGCTAATATCCGTTGTCTTTCCAATTAGAATAACTGTCCAGTATCTACAATTGTTTCACCTTAGGGTTTTATGAACATTTGTTACTATCTTTGCCTGATTTTACTTGCTTTCTTCAGTACCTTGTTTTGAGTTCAGATAGATACAATCCACTATTTTGTAATCCTGATCGCATTCAGCTTTCTTGGTTAGATTTCACTTTTGCTTGACCTTAATGAGTACATGGGCTAGGTGGAGTTATTAATTAATAAAGAAGTATTGTTAAAACATAAAAGGGAACTTGGGTTGTGATTAAATTTATACTTCCAATGCCCAAACCTAATCAAAAAAGGCAACAAAATATCATTTGGAGCATTTAACTTGGATGGCGGGAGTAATAAGCTTCCCTTAAAGAAATTATGGGGTAGGTTTTTTCAATTCTATGTCTTGATATCGCTCTGTCTATGTTGTGTCCATGTGTGGGCTATCTCTTAGCATGAACTTGTGGTTGATACAGGGTTGTTGAAATGTGTTTATTTGTTTATCAGGCTGAAACCGATAGAGAGGCCGGAGAGAACAAAGGAGTTTCTGACAAGCAGATCCGTCTTAAAATCTTTTCACCTAATGTTCTTGATATTACCTTAGTAGATCTCCCTGGGATAACTAAAGTTCCAGTTGGTGATCAGCCATCCGATATTGAAGCACGTATAAGAACCATGATAATGTCCTACATCAAAATTCCAAGTTGCTTAATATTAGCAGTTACTCCTGCTAATTCTGATTTAGCAAATTCAGATGCATTGCAGATGGCTGGAATTGCGGATCCTGATGGTAATTTATGGGAAACATTTCCAGTTCATTTCTTATATTCAACTAATGAATTTGGAAATGTATGTATCTTACCTTTTCGTTTGTTATTGTGCAGGATATCGAACAATTGGGGTCATCACTAAGGTACTTTTCATGATTGCTATTTTACAATTCTTCCGTATCTCATTAAGGGGGCATTTGGTATAGATAATGAAAAGGAAATAGAATGGAAAGGGTTAAGGAATGGAAATGGTATCAATAAGTGTTAAGTTTCTTGATTGTTCGACGTTAATATGGTTAGGGAAACACTAAGGTGATTTCTCTTTCTTATTGTTACTCTTAAAATTCTAGGGAAATCAAAACAAGAATAATGTTAACCCAAAGAAATGAAATGCGTTATTTTTTTTTTTACCTAACTATAACTGACGGGCCACCTTAACTCATTCTATTACTCAGGTCCAAAAAATATATACCAAATGATCCCTAAATGGTATTGTGATTCTGATATGATTGCTCTTGAATGTTGTTTCAGCTAGACATTATGGACAGAGGCACTGATGCACGAAATTTTTTGCTTGGGAATGTTATACCACTACGACTTGGTTATGTGGGTGTTGTGAATCGTTGTCAAGAGGTATAGTTGTAATTTTGATATCAAACTTAACTAACTTGGGAAGATAATTGACTATTGTTTGCAACTTTTCAATGCTTGACATTCTTGAGGATTCTTTGATCATTACTATGTTTGACCTTGTTCTTGGGAACACCTTCCATGAACTTGGATGTATTAAATCACTACTCTCCTTTTTTGTAACTTTTTTGTCTTACGTAATTGTACCCTGTGACCTAGGCTAAGATTTTTATCAGTTTTGCTATTGCGATTTTGAGTTGTAGGTAATCGATGTCTTTTCCAATTAAATGTTTTTATATTGACCTATTTACAAACAAATACATCAAGGTTTTTTTTAGATAAGTGACATGGAAAGAGCATGATTTAGTATTGTGAGTTAGGATGCGTGGGAAGTCACATAGACTTTGGAGGATGTTACATGCAACTTCCGTGTAGATTCTGGATGCAAGAATAGTAATATCCAATGTGAAATGGATCCTTTGTGCAGACTCTAGAGCAATTAAGAGGTGCATCAAGTTTAAAGCTTTTCCTTGATGCTTTACTAAAACTCACAAGTGATGATGGGGGATCACAATTTATGCATTAGTATCTACAATTTAATACAATTACAAATAAGCAACAATGATGGTAGTTACTAAGCAATAGTAATGTTAGTTAAGGAAAAGAACTGTAGGGGAAGGGTTAGGCAGTAATCACAGAGAGTCTAACTTTGGGCTAACTATATTTACATGTAGTAGGATACAAAAATTATGATGGGATCACTCATTTTAATAAATTATATATTGCATCAGTAAAGGGCCGCCATAATTATGTATGCATAGAGTTAAATTAAGGCCGCATCGCATCGCATTGGCCACGCTGTAAAGGTTTTCAAAATAAACGAACCGATATTTCCCGCGTTGTAAGGGTGTACAAAAACCGCGTTTTGATCTGCATCATGTGATATCTTATGGTTTTGACCGATATTTAGGCGATATGATAACCACATCACTCCCGTTACCGCGTCAAGCGTTCCGTTACCGACTTACCGTAGTCGCCACAATTACCTTAATTGCAGCCGTTATCGCATTTTTACACTATGTATGTATGTTACCACAAAGGCGCTTTCTAGTGGGTACTAATGAGGAACTTGTGTTAATTAGTTTAGTTTAAGTTCATAGGAGTAACTGTTACAGCTGTTAGTCCTTCAAGGCTTTACGTATTGTCCTTTTGTTGATGACGTGTAGTTGGTGTTTTGCGTAACGAGTTGATGTTGGCTTTTGAACTTGTATTTCAACTGTCATAATAAATTTAAAGGTAAGGACTTTCATGATTTTGGTCTTTCGTGTGGATCTAATATTTTATTCTGGAAAGGTGCAAATGAGGATTAAGAGGATGTATTCTTCAGTAGTCATTGGTCATGCTGCAATTTATAGTGTATTATATTAACATATGTCATTTTGTGGTCTTTGTTTGTTATATTTATTTTTTATTATGAACAGGACATTTTAAAGAACAGAAGCATAAAAGACGCACTTGTGGCCGAGGAGAAATTCTTCCGTAGTCGTCCTGTATTCAGCTTCTACCTTGTGATTTTGTTGGTTTTAGATTCTGATAAACTATCTTGCTTATTTTCTTGTTTCTCTCGGGGTGTGTAGGTGTATAGTGATATTGCAGATCGATGTGGTGTTCCGCAGTTGGCCAAAAAATTGAATCAGGTTAGGCCAATGTAACTTGAAACGAAATTCAATGCGATATGAGAAACGGAAACGGAAAAGAGAAACGTTAATTTTAGAGTTTCGAAAACATAGGAAATGTTGGTACAATTTTATTTTACTAAAAAAATGAACTAATTGAAAGCATAAGAAAAAGAAAATGACTAAAAAGAAATTCTAAGGAAAAAGGTAGAAAACAAAAGAAGGGCTTTGGTATTTTATATGGTTATGGGCTTGAAAAAACCATTTGGGGAATGTGGTTTCGGAAACGAAGGTTTCAAAATGGGATTCAGAGCAAAGTTTCCGGTTTCTGGTATGAAGTATTTTACTGATGTGTTTTGGTTATTAATTCTTATGATCCTGTTTAATCTTTTTGAAGATTCTGGTACAACACATCAAGTCAGTTCTCCCTACTTTGAAATCACAAATAAGTGTTCAGCTTGTTTCTGTAGCTAAGGAGCATGCCAGCTATGGAGAAATTGTAGAATCTAAGGTATGCACATTTATATTGTGGATTATTTTTGAATTCTTATAATAAATTATTTTTCCTTTAAATGTCTTGTTTTGGTCAATTTATTAAAATGCGTCAAAGTAGCAACTTTATAGTTGACCGCCAAATATACACGCTAGTAGAAATTTGTAGTCTCATTTTTATTATTTTCTATGAGAAATTATGTGACACAGATTATTGATTTCTAATTATTTTCTTATACATGATTTGCTTCTCTGTTGTTAGGCTGGTATGGGTAGTGTCATCTTAAATATCCTATCGAAGTACTCAGAAGGCAAGTCTTTGATCATGTTCATCTTGTCTTCATGCATCATTCATTTTTTTGTTGACTGCCTGTGTTAAAATTATAAGATCTGTTTGAACAGCTTTTGCTTCTATGATTGAGGGGAAGAATGAAGAGATGTCAACATCTGAGTTATCTGGTGGTGCAAGAATTCATTACATATTCCAATCAATTTTTGTGAAGAGTTTAGAGGTTTGCATAAGAGTTTGCTCTCTGCTTTTTTTTTTTTTTTTTTTTTTTTTTTGTGGTTTTTAGGTTTTTTTTATTAGATATTCATGTTTCTATACTCTTTGCTGCTGTTCTTGTTAAGTATGAGTTTGCATCATATGACTTAAAAACTCTCACATATTTGACTCATATGTTGCTTTCTCATAGGGACATAGGGAGTGGATGTTTCAATTTCAAGTAATATGTTACAAGCTCTAGTATTTAAGACTGGCTTTGTTAACTACCTTTTACATTTATCTCTACTCTAGGAGGTGGATCCATGCGAGGATTTAAGTGACGATGACATTCGAACAGCTATTCAGAATGCAACTGGTACTAAGTCTGCATTATTCGTTCCAGAGGTAGGTTTTATATGTTCATGAAGATTTTGTTACGAGCTGAGATCTGTTTCATCCTTATTAGTATATATTTCTTTGTATTAACCTGTCTTGCGGCATCATATTCTTTTTCATTTCTTTTTCTTTGGTCTTCAAAACTTTTGGAATCAAGTATTAATTACGGAATTCTCAAAATCTCAGGTACCATTTGAAGTTCTCGTCAGAAGGCAAATTAGTCGTTTATTAGAACCAAGTCTTCAATGTGCAAGGTTTATATATGATGAGCTGATAAAGGTAGCAAGATTTTGCTTTATCATCAAATTTTATATAAAAATTCCCTGTCCTGGTTCTCACTTAAAAATCTTTGTGTAGATGAGCCATCGCTGTCTATTTAACGACCTGCAACGCTTTCCTATACTCAGAAAACGAATGGATGAAGTTATCAATAGCTTCCTTCGAGATGGTCTCCAACCTGCTGAGGCAATGATTGCGCATATTATTGACATGGAGGTAATATTGTCTAAATGTCGTTGGTATCATCTTTCTAGTGTCTACTGATCATTTCATTGGGTCTTGGTCTGTTCATATCTGTACTCTATCCGCTTGCAGTTTTGCATTTCATTTACTACTTGGCTTTACACTACTATAAGTTACCTTGCTTCATGTAATCTGTGCTAGTGAGCTTGGTAATTTCCTTTCATATTTGGTTTATTGGTTTGTGTTGTATTCTGTAAAATGTGTTACTGTCTTTCTTGTATTAGATATTAGAATATCAATGTGCAGTTACATATTTCTTTAGCTTGGCTGGGAATAATATTATTGAACTACTTGAATGGGTGCTAGTTTGTAATCTTATCTGCACCTATTCATCAAGGAGATATATTTAATACATGTGGAACTGATCCTCTTGGTCCCTTATTTTGATGGACCAAAGATTTATGGTTCATTGGTTTCAGATTATAAAAGACTATCTTAGAATGATTTATTAAATTATACGCACTTTTTATTTATGTAAAGTTGTTGGGTGATGTTTCGATACTAAAGATCCATTGAAACAATCACTTTGTTATCACGTGGGGTGTGCTGCGTTTTGATCCAAGTTTTTGGATAGTGAAATGCGTGATCTGTTTCAAACCCATATAATCCAGATATCTGAAAATCCGTATTATTCGGAATTCATTACCTTTGTAATTTGTAATACTTAGTTACTTACTACTTGGAGCAAAAATGCTACTGACTACAGAATGCTATTGCCCTTATCTTTATGTAGTATATAAACTACTATAGTTTAAAATAACCTACTACAGAATGCTTCTTGGAACAGTAATGTTAGTGTAGAAATCCTAACCATAATCTTTATAATATAGTGTAGTATGTTGAATATCTTAAAAGGGCAGAATGCTAATATGATATTAACTTCTAAAGTAAATTGAAGTTATATCCTAGTACCAGCAAACATTAATACATTATACATAAAACAAGAATTCAAAAAGGTTAAAATACATAAACCAAGGCTTCAAATAATTAAGATGTTTGGAAGGTTTAGGGACTAAAATGCTAACGCCAAGCTTCATTGATCATCATCGGAAGTGTCAAGTGTTTCATCAATTATGATATCCGGAATACCGGATAAGCCAAAGTATTGCCTAAAAATTATGACATTAAAAAGGAAGGATAAAAGAACTTGCATCTTGAATATATAAAAAAATACAATCAAAATAGAAAATTAGTAATATCACAATCAAATGATCATAAAAGACTACAATACACAATGTACAAGATAATTTATCATTCTAAGTTATCCTAGCAAGCACCATTTTAAAATAGAAAAATTCCAGTAAAAAAAAAAAAATCCTTATCAGGGTTTATTTAAATCAGCACAATCCATTCTGTGGAAATGATGTATTGATTGACATGGGTAATCATTTTTTTAATCTTTCCTTTTCCCGTTTCCTAGGTATGTGATTGTTATTAATATAGAATACATGTAATGTGATGTTCGTCACTTGGTTGCATGAAAGATTTAGCCACTAATTTATTTTAAAAACAAGTTTAATACATTTTGGCCATTCCTTTGGATGTCTTTATGAATCTAACTAGAATTTTCAAATCTAGATGAAGTTTCTAAAAATTTGCTTCTGGTTGGCTTCTGACTTGTTTTGTTTTTGTAGTTGGATTACATAAATACTTCACATCCTAATTTTCTTGGTGGAGCTAAAGCTGTAGAGGTTGCTTCTCAACATATCAAGTCTTCAAGAACCTCTGTGTCTATCCCAAAGCTAAAGGTACATACCTGTCAAGTTTTAATTAACACTTTATTAATGATTAGTGTATGTTTGTTCATACATAGTCTCAATGGTGCATTATTCCTGTCAGGATGTTGGAGATTCTGATAAAGCACCTGCATCTGAAAGGACCATCAAAGTACGAGGTATTCTTCCTAGAAATGCAAATGGAGTTGTTGCGGAACAGGTACGAAATCTTAGAATCAAATAGATTTGTAGGAATTTGTGGTTACTGTTATTTTATCAGGATTTTTACTTTAAAAATAACTTGATATTGGTTGTTAAGCACTCTATTATTACATGGTTGATTTTTTGTTGCAACTTTCATGATTTCCAGAGCTTTCGATCTGCAGTAGATGGTGATAAACCTGCTCAGTCTGGTAAGATTTTACCCAGTTGTACTAGACCTCAGTCTGGTCAATATGAAACAGGGTAATGTTCACTGCTCCATGAGTAGTTCTGATGTGTACATCATGTCTGAATAGGAGGTGCTACTAACTCTAGCTGGGGGATTTCATCTATATTTGGGGTTACTGACAGCCGTAGTTCTTCCAAGGAAATCTCCATTAACAAGTCTTTTGGTGAGCCGGTTCACAACTTGGAGCATTCTGTTTCAATGATCCATTTAAAGGAGGTAATTGTCCTTTGCTGCCACCTGTATTACTGCTTTGTCTGCAGCTTCTGAATAGTAAATATGTTTTCCTTGTGAAGCCACCAACAATACTAAGGCCGACAGAGACTCGTACCGAGAATGAAGCAATTGAAATCGCTGTTACCAAATTGTTGCTGAAATCATATTATGATATTGTCAGGAAGAATGTAGAAGATTCAGTGCCTAAGGCTATTATGCACTTCTTGGTGAGAAGTTGATATTTCTGAGAGTTTCAAATTACTACTAAAAGCATTTTTATTTTACTTTTATCATTATTTCTGTTTAATTGCAGAGGCTTATTGCTCTTATTTCTTGCTTCATATCTGTTCTTTTTTCTGTTTCTGACTTGTGGCTGTACAATTTGTGTTAATATAGCTGTACATGGGGTGTGTCTGTGACCATTTCCATGTTGCGTGCATTATTATTACCTGATAGTGCAGAAACAAGTAGGCTACTGGTCCATCCATCTCATGAATTCTCGTATCATGGTATGGTTTTGGGTGTTCTCAACCTAGTGAGACTGTGAGTGGTTCGGGCGATGCATTGCAATCTGGTTGTAACGATTTATGTGGACTACGGACTTGTATTCATGGTCATTAATTTGCTCAAACACACTCTTGGCCTACTGGCTTCATTCCTTCAGTATGCATTACTTATTGTTGTGTTACGTTTTATATCTTTCAGCAAGAGAGTTCATTTTTTGCTGAAGAGCAATTTCGAATCAATGCATGAAAAATAAAACGTAAAAACTCAGTAGTTTGACTTACAGTTTTGGCTGGTTGACTAGAGATTTCAGACCTTTTGTATTATGAACTTGGGATAGTAGGAAAATATAATGTACTCACTGGATAATACTTGTTAACTTTTATATACTTCATGTAATTGTGTTTGTTCGGCCTTTGTAAACCTTTCTACTGTCAGCTTTATGATGGATCTCTTCATTGGGAATACTTTGTTCGTTTATGCACATAATGATTATTTCAAACTTTTTGTGTTTTGTTAGAAATGAAGATTACTTGGTTAATGAATGTAACGCTATTCTACGCAATTTCCTATTCTGTTCTTCTGTGGTCCTGCTTTGTGTATAATTTAGCATCCTTAACAAGAAATGAAGATTGCTTGGTTATCAATGGTACGTTCTTTGTAATTGATGAGTCATTTTTTGATCCTATTAAAAACTCCGAATGCAGGTAAACCATACAAAGCGAGAGCTGCACAATGTCTTTATCAAAAAGCTATATAGGTAAACATGAGTCTTGGGTTAATTGTTTTGGGTTACTTTTTTTTTTGGGTCATTCAAATGATTTGTACATATCAGTTAACAGCCACAGAATCTGATGGCAATTATTGCCAATGAACTATACAGGGAAAATCTTTTTGATGAGATGTTGCAGGAACCTGATGAGGTGGCAATGAAAAGGAAGCAAACTCGTGATAAATTGCGCATTCTCAACCAGGCTTTCCGGGTTAGTTTCTGTTTCATTTGTGAAACTTCTAGGTTACAAGTTCGGCTATAATCTTCAGAGAGTGGATATATTATCCTAGCATGTAATGTTCTGAAGTTGGACCTCTTAAGCACACGTTTCGGATTTATGCTATCAGTCCTGTGAGCTGTCGGTATATGCATGATGTAAATGATATTAGAGTATTTTGAGCTCGGTAAAAATTGATTAGAGAATTATACTTATAAAATGGCGTGTCTAATTTCATGTTAGTTTATGGCTGCAAAATTAGTTCATGCGTCTGTTTTATCTGTTTGCCTCCATGTTCTTTGTTCGCCCTCATGTTGTGTTCTCTGTCTTTGGAATTACATGAGCTCTTTGCATTCCAGACACAACTCATTAAATCTCATCATTTTCCGGATTTTTGTTCTACTACAGGTGCTTGATGAATTGCCACTTGAGGCCGATACAATTGAGAAGGGGTACAGTTTGGCAAGTGATGCTGTTGGGTTGCCAATGATGAACGGCCTCCCATCATCCATGTACTCAACAAGCAGTTATTCAAGTGATTCATATTCTGCCTCTCCTAAAACCCACAAGTCCAGAAAATCTTCTCACTCAGGTGAACTGCAATCGCCATTCTATCCCAACGGTGATTTAAACGTGAGTAGCCATGGCTCATTAACTGGTCTGTATCCAACTGTCCATATGTAACTGGTCACCCGATCCTACTCATTCCTCAGGTTTATTCCTTTCAATTAGTTCATCCATTATTTTTTTAATCTTTGGTGAAGTCAAATCCATAAGAAACAGTGTGTCGAAAACCATTCACACCATCTCCTCTGCAGTCACTGTTATTCTAAGTAGCAGAAGGGTGCCGCGGTTTATTTGCAAATCCTTTTAATATTTGGTAGTATATATCTTGCATAATTTTGATCGGCCAATGTATCAGTCTCAACTTTGAACTGGTTTTTGGTGCATGAAATTTTCGGTCCATAATTAGCACGTCAGGAGATCTAATAGGTACTATAGTAGAGGAATTGTGTTACCTCTATTCATTTTTGCCATACACAAATAACTTAGTTTCCATTGCAAGAAGTTAATGGGAAAGTGTGACTTATTTTTATGGGTGTGTATATTAAAAACTCCTGTAATGATAACAAGTACAATGTTGCATTCAAATTCAAAGGAAAATTTTATAGTGATAATTCTTGGTTAGAACTTAGAAAAGAATATTGTTGTAGAATTGGGCGTCCAAGTGTCAAGGGCTCACTTATTTATGAAATTGTCGACATGGATCGAGCCATTTGTGTTTGGGCCGTGTCACAAGGAACTGGAAGAACAGAGGCACAAGAGCCTTGCATCAATGTGTAAATAAGGTAGCAAACTAGCAATGTGTGTTCGAGTAAAACATGGTTGTTATTTGTCGTTATTCTTTATATTGTGTCTCCATATATATATTTTTTATTAAATTTCCTATTTTGCCTCTCCTTTTTAAAACTCTCGTATTACTCTCCTCTTTAAAATGATTTACATAAACATCAATTTAGAATTGAAAGTTAATACATATAATTAAAATGGCTATTCTTAATCTTTCATAATTGACTACTTGCTTAATTGAAAGTTAATACATAAACTCTCGAATTATTTATTACTTCCACCAATCAATTTAGAATTGAAAGTTAATACATAGAATCTTTGGGTTGTAGTGGGTTCTGACGGATTTTATTTCTTCTTCCACTTTGGATTTTGACTGATTTTCTACTGTCACACTAAGCTGTCTTATATAATCATTAATGTCATTGGGCATACTTGCTTTAATACAACCGTTGTACTATGCAAAACGATGATTGCGTCTCAATTTATCACCATGATTCATTTTTACCTTTCATGTGCCTTTCTCCAAGTTTTGACAATATTTAATAATCATAATTGGACAACCATATGTTCTAGTTCTTGATCCTTTTCTAGGATTTTAGATCTACTTATTTTTGGACACTACAGGTTTGTGTCTTATTTTTGGTTTCATATCTTACGATTTGGATTTGAATACATATTTTTGTGAGATCTGACCTATAAATCCTTTTGCATTTATTTGTTTAAATGTGTTAATTGTTTATTTTTGAAACTTTTTTGCATTTTCAAAATTACGTGAATTTAATCTTTATCAATTTGTGTAATTGTAAATCTAATCGTTGTATATATAATATAATTAAAAAATTAAAAGACTGAGTATTTCGTTTTATTAATGTTGGAAAACTTAATTTATATTGCCGCTCAAATAGTATTAGAAAATCTTTATTAACTAAAACTGTTTAAATAGTTTCATACGAAAGAACAAAAAATTGCATAATATATTTTTTACAGCGTTTTAGAAAAAAGAAAAATAAGATAGTGGGCACAACCCGCTAGACTCTAACGTTCTAGGTTCGGTCTCAAATTTTTCAGATCTATATCTACAACCTACATCTAATAAAAAATAGGGTTTAGATCTTGGTCATGCTGGATGCAACCTAGATCCCACCCATGCCTATTGCTTACCTGGACGAACCACATCATCTAAATCATGCAAATGTTCGCTAAACCTCCATGTCGATGAAAATGTAGATAAATATCTTTATAGAATAACCCTCTTACTGATTCAAATTTTCTATCCATTATAAATCTTAAAGAATAATTCAATTCATCATCACCAAAATGCTCCAAGTCATTTTTCCCAAATTTCTTAAAAAATGGCATTTAAAACAAAAAATTCAAGTCATCCAAAAACCTGGCTTCGCAGTGATTGGTAACTTTCTCGGTTCCTGTAGAGCGCCTCCTACAAAATTGATAAAACTATAGCGACATATTGATGCGGTGATGCCCATGAAAATACATTAGGAACAGCTCCAAATATGTTCCAGCAAAAAAGGAAAAAGCATTTAACTAACACGAACAAAAATTTCATGAAGCAAGGTTACTATTATCCTCTTCTCACTAATATGGTCACTAGGAATGCAGAGTAAAGGAAACTGTTTCATGTAGAGCTATTCCGGAGGAATCCTGACTACCCATCAAAGAAAGAAAAACACCGTCACAGGCTCACAGCTTATAGGACTAAAAGGCAGGAACTATATGAGATAATGAAACTAATCGCCTCAATAAAATACCTTGGTCGTTATTCCACCTTGAAAAAGGATGATGATACCTAAAAAACTTGAGAATAGGACATAAGAGGATGCAAAACAGAATGAGTTCGACAATACTACTCCATAAATACTTATTTGGCTATTTGAAGACATCATTTTCTTCACATAATCATCAAATGGTTAGGGACAGAGTTATGGAGGGAGTATATCATTATAATGGGATAAAAGCACATTGTACGTTTGTAACAGTAGGAAGATGCCACATTCCAACACAAGGGATATTAGTGAGATAGTGATTACTTCAATCAAGGGACATTTTGAAGCGGGCTCCTTGTTATTAGAAGGATAAGGGTGCATACATTTGACCAGGAGCCACTTTAATGGCATTGGAGCATTGTAAAGTTGTATTCTCAAAAAATCATGCATTCTCACAAGTTACGAGAAATTTTCTTTAAAAAATGACTCATTCATTAAAAAAAAAAAGCATCTAACCTGGAAAATAGCAAGATTTAGTTTTTCATCATGTAATTTGCACCTGTTCATTCTCTCTAGTGGAGGTTTTTCTTGATTCAGTAGCTAAAGGCTTAGCCTCTGTAATAAACCGAGATGTCACTGGCTGTAACTTGCATCAATGGCAGAAGGACCGAGTTTCTGCAAGACAAACTTGATTATGTAACAGGCTATTTGTAGGGGAAAATGTAACAAGCTATGTGTTTCTGCAAGGCAAACTAGATTATGAATTGGCAATCAAGAAGAAAATGATTGCATTATAAAATAGGATAACTGAGCTATTTGAGCTGCTCAAGGCTCCCAAATGTGTAAACACACTGAATGTCAATACAAATCATGATTTCCTTCCTTTCCTCCCCTTCTTTATATATACATGATTATGAGGATGCCTTCTTTTGCAAGAACAACAAACTCACTCATTAACAACAAAATAACATAAAATATTCCTTATAACTTTCTTCTAGGTTCTTCCAGGGCTCTTCAAAAGTCTCTTGTGCGCTTATTTAACTTTCCATGCATGGCAATACCCTCTGCGCATCTCTGCAATCAGATGATAAAAGTGAACCGCAAAAACTTTCAACACATGAAAAATTCTAGCACTTACGCAAAAATAGAAGGTTTCACCAAACAGAAGGCAAAGAGAGCTGAAAGGTTCAAAGGAGAAATTTGATTGCTACATTTCAACTAAACTAAAGTAGAAGAGGCTAATTGCTCACGAGCAACTTAGCTGTCTTCCACGGGCACCAGGACAGACAGGATGCCAGATGCTCCATTCCATCAAGGTATGACGATGTGTGGAAAAAATTTAGGGTGCAGTCTTAGAGATGTTCATTCGGGTGATCAGGTCGGTTTCGGACGGATGTCATTCGGTTCGTTTGTATTTCGGATGCTTGTTAAGGCGGGTCAAACTCGGGTCGGACCCATTAGTCACGATTTGGTTGAATATCGGTTATTCGAGCTATCGGGTTAGCATCAGTTCCGTGCCGGTTGAAGTTCATATCGAGTTTCAATCGGTCTAGGATTGTCATCGGTTAATAATTGGTTCGGATTTACCGGGTACAGATCGGGTTCGGGTATTTTTCAAGTAGAATTCGGCTACGAATTACTAATTACTATCAATTGAGTCCGTATCAGATTAAGTTAGTCATTTTTTAATTGATGATAAGGTTCTTTACAAAATAGTTAAAATGCAAATCAATTAGTGATTTTTATTACGTTGTTACTTATACTTGTTTGACTGGAAATCAAAATTATAAAATTCTATCAATTTTCATCTAATTCGATTAAAAGTAGTTAAATAAACATTGACCATTGATTATTAACTCTAAATATATGAAACCATGTATTTATAAAATTTAGTTTATTAAAACTTTTATCACTTTATTAGAATAACTAATAAGATGATTGAATATCAGTCGATCATACTTTTATTTTAAAAATTGTTTCAGGTTTACAGTAGTTCGATCTAAACTTTGTTCGGGTCTAGTCGGTTTTAGCCAGATCGAGTTTAGTTTCGAGCATGATTTGGGTCGGATATGACTCGGGTCGGTCATTATTAGGTTCGGCTAATCTCGGCTAACGGTTATGTGTTGGTTACAGCTGGGTTCATTTTTTCCCTTTTCGGTTGTCAACCGGTTCGGTATAACTTTGGTTCGGATATTGTCGGATCGATAAACCAAAAAAAGAACACATTTTCAGGTCAGTTTGCTTTCGGTTTCGGTTCGGGTCACTTTAACAACTCTAATCAGTCCCAACACTTTGAGTTCGGACAAGCTTTTCGACAAGCCTTTAGCATATAAAAGAAATTAAAGAATACACGTTAAGAGTCAGAATGATGAGAAAAGCTCTCTTTAACTAGCTAGAGCTTTTCAGCAAAAAAGGGTCATGAGCGAATACTAATTGGAGCTGTTGCCTGAAGATGTTGTCTAGTTTGACAAGCTGAAAATTCCCATAAAACAGCTACTTAAGCAAGTTGTAATAGAGATGTTTGGAAAAAAAAATTATTTGTTGGTTGTTGGTTGTTGGTTGTTGATTGTTTATTAGCGAAAAAGTATACCAAAAACCAAAAGCTAATGTTATTTTGGTTTTAAAGTTGGCTTTTCAACTGGATAAAAAGCCTTTTACCAATACTTTTTTGGGCTATTTGACTAGCCAAAAGGCCAACCAAGAAGCCAAGAAAAAAGTTGATTGCCAAAATATCCCTATAAACAAATTTTGACAGACTTCCTTTGAACAAGTTAGGTCTTGACTCTTGTATTCGGATGCATATCAGAGGGCATTCTTAACAATGGAATGAAAATGCAGATATATACCTGCATTTCTTGATTTGCATAAGAATTACCGGGCTCCATTGCTAAAGGCTTTCTATCACTCGGAGTGTCCTGAAAATGCAACATTAAATGCCATTGAAGCCTAAATCCATCTCCAACACGGGGAAAGAGAAAAAAAAAGGGAATCAAAATCTAGACAGGGACTACACAAATCAGCAAAAACCGAGTGGAAATCAGACGCTGTAATCATATTGCATTTCCAGTTAATTTACTCCATCAATATTCTGTCTTACATCTACAAACACATAAAATCACACATGCTGCTCCAACTCACACTTCTTTTGATTCTATTTATTTGCGACATGGACCAACCATTCTCTCACAAAATGGGGGTCCATATTGCAAGTAAATGTCACACAAGTAAAATTTGTAACTAAGTTTATTGCTAAAATTTGTGCCAACTCAATTTTACATACCCGGTCACCCTGAAATGGTACAATCCTCCCTGTCTTCGAAAGATCTCTGAGGGTTCCCTAAACAACAAATATAAATGGATCAAGATCTTAATTATCCTGATTATATTAGACATAAGCAGAATGATCGTGCATTGAAATCCACCTTGTTCGCCCACATTAGGCCACAAGCATTACAAAGAGTCCTGGGACCAGATGGCCCTCGACGCATAGCTGGTGTAGACTTCTCATTAATTCCACAGTGTTGACAAGTGCGTAGACTGTTTGGAAAAGAAACCCATGTTAAATTTAACGTTAAAATATCTGATTTTAGAAAATGAAAAGCATCAGTGTCTACTAACTAGCACTTGTTAAGACACCCTCCAAGTATGCTTCAACAGGGCTTTAACTTACACACATTCTGGAGGTGGTGTACCATCACTAGGATCCCAATTAGCAGCAGCCAGTTTATGCCGATCCTTGAACGATGCAAATTGTCCATTTTTCCGTTCCATCCTGATAGGATAGATGTACCCATAGTTTATCAGATATTCAGAGTATCAAACTTCAATCACAAAGTATGCTTCAACTGGGCTTTTCATATTTTCTTTTATTTGTTGCAAAAGGGAAGGTGATTAAAAAAGAAGCCAAATTACAACAATCGTTATATTCTTCAGCCAGCCATCGGTCATACAGGCCTAAAATAAATTGGCACAACAAAATCACAGTTAAGCTATAAACAGTATGATTGCCAGAAAAGCTTTTTTTGGTGAAGCACCAGTCCAACACGCAATTTTAATGTGTGCTTAGAAACTACAATACTCTTGATTTCACCAGAAATGAAGTATAGACACTATAGTCAAACAAGTTTTCCGCCAAACACTCTTCTAAATATTTTAAGCAATCCTCCATATGTGGTTTCGAATTTTGTAATTGTCCATTATTACTTGTCCATAAAATACGAAAATACTATAATTCCCAAAATACAATTGTTTCCCAAGTCTAATGGTGCTTGAATGAGATACTAACAATAACGCAGAAGCAATTATGGAAAAAGGATTCCAGAGGAAAAACAAAGAAATGCAGTTCAAATGGGAAAGATAGTGCAACAGTCAAGTCGACAACAAATAGTTCCATCAACTGATGGAACGTGACTTGAATTTTCCAGAAACACTCAGACAGGCAAAATAAATGTCTTTTCACTTTACAAAATCGGATCGCCAAACATTTTGCTAGACAAGACTATTCTGAGATGTACATGTTCAGTGAACACACTAACATTCAAAAGCACAATGACCTTCAGAAATATACTTTAACTGCCATCTAGCCGCACTTACCAAGATATAGCTCTAAGAGAAGATTGACCACCAACCAAATAAAAAACAATATTTTTCTACAAGGGAACTAGATAGATAAATCCATAATACTGCTCAAAAAAGCATAAGAAATTTGGTTCTATGGTTTTACCAAGATTGCAATAAACATTCACGAGCATAGGATAAAAACTCCTCCGTTACGTTATGTGTAACGCCCGTCATTTCACCGTTCCAACAATATTTCACCTTTAAAACGTCATTTGTCTCCCCGTTAAAATTTCATAAAAACCCATAAAATTTAATTATTAAGATCACTTGAATGATTGTTACATAATTTTAGTTAGTAAACAAATTAACTAATAAGTTGATCAATTATACACTAAAGTACCTCATAGAATTATAATATCAACGAACGCAAATTTTGCATAATAATAATAGTTTGACTACAAAAATGCAATCATAAGTTCAAAGCTCCCCCTTCTATGATTTTTTTTTTTCCAAAAATTTACACTACATTGGCTGCCGAGTGCTGACCACAATTGCGTTAGTACTCTATAATAGCCGTTGTCCGAGATGCAGTGACCGTTTCCGAAAATGCATTTGCCACCGTAATTTTTTTCCATGTGAATCTCGACAACAAAACTAAAATCTCGCTTTTTTTAGAGTGTTGTAAGATAGGTTTTCTTGACAGGTTAAAAAGAACACAAATGATTACCTTTGAGCAACCTCTTTTCGGCATGTGTAACGAATTTTCTTATCAAAACATCTTTCTTTCTTCTTTTCTCGAAATCTAACCAAAGATGCGATTCTATGGGATATTTTTTGTCCATATGCCCGATCACCTGTTGTCTGTATCATTTTGTAAAATATGTGGCCTCGGTTAAAATTAGAACAAGTACAAATATTAGAATTTCACAGGTTCCATTAATACCATGTCATGCTGCTGGAGTAGGAACTCCGATGTAGGTACACTAGTTGACAAGTCACGGCCTCCCAAGAGTAATAAAATTGCTTGCACCTATAAAAACCATAATACAACACATAGAAATAATGATTTGGCAGCCTCCATAAGAAGTGCATCAAATCCTCAACGATACAAGATAAACAACAAAGAGCCTAGTTATTGAGGACTTGCAAAGATGTACAAAGAGCATTTTATTCTAACATGTTTTTCACCATATAATATTCCAAAAATGTTATCTTTACAACATAACATGTTAGCAAACAAAGCCTATACTTCATTTTAAGTTAAAATACCTCCCAGTTTCCCAACATCATCTAGAGACTCAAGGACTAAATGAGGTGTGCTGGACTGAAAACAAGTATAATCTTTTGTGTAAACTTAAAAGGTTTGTGGTCAAATGTTAATCCAACCTTATCTGGTGTTCACATAGCAAGCTCCAAAAGCTCAATTAAGTTAGCACAATATAACAAACCAGAGTTTATCTCAACATATTTCATTAGTCAACCACCTAAGACTCTACTGAACAAATCAAAAGATTATTGACTTACAATAAATGAGTAGTAGTGGAATTTATCACAAGAAACAACTTCAGAGATGATTGACCAGTTTAAAAAGTCCACTTCAAAAATCAACTATTTTAACTTCTAATAAAACCTTCAAAACAACTGGAAACTAAATATATAAACCCTGTTATGTTTATGCTATTTTATCCTAATTCACAATGAGACCCAATTATTATCATTAGAACAATCTGTGAAAATCTCTCAGCACCCTATTCATCTTATCATCAAGAAACATGAATTGAAAAACCCTAAAATCAAATTGCTAACAACCTAAGCATATTCCTATTCATAAATCAAATCAGACCCAACAAGTGAGTGCTGGACGCTCATTGCAGGTCCCAAACCCAAATAGAAGAAAGTGAGCGGTAAGTTTGTGACAATTAGCTAATTAAAACCTAGAAATAAACTATGTATCACAAATCCATATCCGTAACAGACTTTAATTTTCCACATTTTAATTTCAAAAAATTGGAGAAAATAAAAAAGCAAAACAAAACATGCATACATTGATTTGGAAATTAACATATGATACACCACCAAACAGGTATTGCTAGTGTTTTCCTGTTCATGCATCTGCTTCATAAATTTCCAACTTATTGCATGTCGTCCATCACTATTTACTCTTTTTTGTCAACAGTCACTATTTACTGTTGAAAAAAAAACTCACATGTAATCTGAAAGAAGTTGACTAACATATAAGCCTAATGGGCTACTCTTCCATCACCAATTGGTTTTAAGATGAAACACCGACTTATGTGCAGTTAATTCTTCCCTTCTACAGGTTGTAGTGTGTATAAGCTCAATGAATAAAATTTTTCCTTTATTCATTATGTTAACAATCACTGTTCACTCTTAATAGTCACCAAAAAATTGATAAGCATGAAGTTTATGAAGATTGATAACACTACAACTGATAGCAATTTTTCGTTCAAATCAAAACAATATCAAATATTCAACAACAATAATAACAATATCAAAACCTTATATTATAATCAGAAGATCAAGGTCATTATATAACCAATAGATTCCACATGAATTTTCACTTTTCGTGATAAATTACTATAATTTTCCAGAGATTTAACTTCAATCTAAATATAAGGGAAGAAGTGAAAGGAAAGTACCTTGTCATGAGTAACAGAAGGGAATACATAAACTTCTCCTTCAAAAGCAATAGTAAGTTCACCAGTTTTTCTCCGAACCAACGAAGACGAAGCAGAACACATAAAAGAAGCACCAGATGTCGAATTACTCTTAATGTTCATCGCATCACCAGGAATTGCTATGCTAACATGCGCTTCTTTATCTTCATCGTCTTCCACCTCTATTTCTTCATCGCCATTACTGAATTCCTCAGTGTCAGTGTCAAAGGAGTCGTCATCTTCTTCCATAATCGCAACTTGATTTTGATCTTCAAATCGATTTGAAATTACTTGCTCCATTCTCCTGTAAAACCCTAATTCTTTGAAGGAGAAAAATGGGGGTTGTTGAAGTAGGAGAGAGAAAAGGGAAGCGCTAAAAATGGTTAAAAATGGGGAATTAGATTTTGTTGTCAGAGCTAAAAAGTCGTTTTTGTAAAAGTCAAGAGACCATTATCCAGGTTCTCAAGAGACAATACATAAGGAAAAACAATACTAAGTATGAGTATTAAGAGAATTTATCAATGGTATTGTTTTTGCACTTTATTATGGTACTTGTATTTCCTTGTTTTCTTTTACCGTCTGTTTGGTAGATGATAATAAACTGCGGCAATGGGAATGAAAAACCAGTGTAATTTAAGTTGAAAACTCTCTTCGCTACCTTGATGGTCATGCTTGACAACCTTTAATCATCTCATTTTGTTCATAAAATTCATTCCAATGCATTACCATTAGGAGATGTGGTATTAGGTGGTAATGGAAATTTGTGAGCAAAAGAACTTTTTTGTGATCAAAGTTTCATTACCATGTGAATGACATGAAAGTTTTGATGAAATTTGGCATTATAAATCATTCCTCTTACCACCATTTAGTACCACTAATCAAATGGGCGTAAGAGTACTTTCTGGGGTTCTTATCTCCTTGTTTTTTCTCGTTTCTTTATTATTAGTAGTAATCTTTTACCTTTTTAGTTCTATATCTTTTTTATTTTCTTTCTTTTTTTCGGCGCAGTAACCTCTTTTTATGTTCCTGGAGCTGGGGAATTCTTTTTGACCGTGCTCTCTTTTATGGGTATGAGTTGTCGTCGTCCTTCCCTCCCCAGACCCTGCCATAGTCTTCTATGAACGGGATATACTGGGTAGGATGATGACGATGATGATGATGATGATATGGTACTTGTATGTTTTTTTCATTATTGTTATCATTAGCATTTAATGCTAATAAACTTTCTGGTTATTTTTTCGTTTTCTATCCGTTTATTTTGAAAATTTAGCTAACCTTGGCTATTCTTTCTTCCCTTATAAACCAACTCGTCATTAAACTCCCTGCATTCTGAACCTGTCACCTTCATCCCTTTTGATTTTGCTCTTCCTTTTCTAACTATAGCTTCCACTTCAAGTTACTCCTCATTTTGTGGTGAAGTGTATTATGAAAGTTATTGAACATCACATGGAAGCCTTAGCGTTAATTCCATCGAAATTGGTGATAGTTGGGTAAGCTTGAAGAAATGCTATTGTGACCCAACTATTTCTGTGGTGTTAGCGTTTCAAGTTCTATAACCTATATTGGAAGAATCTATTATTACAAGTGTATTTCGTGCCAAGTATTTGAATGCGGTTATGATGCAGATTTGAATCTATTAGAGTTGTCCAAGAAGATTGATAGCCTAATTAAGTTTGTTGTTTTTATGAAACTTGTTGTAATGTTTTACCTAATGTTTGTTGGTTCTTGCCATTCTAAAGTTAGATAAGGCTAGCAACTATGTACTAGGGTTAGTGCTAATGGTAGCTTAATTAATTTGTATTAATGATTGTAAACTTCATCATTCGAAGCAATAAAATATAGGGCAAAATCTCAAAATAATTACATCATTGATCACAAAATATAGGGCAAAAACTCAAATATCAAAACGAGGTGCATGTAAAGAAAAACATGAAAAAGGAATGGAGAACTTACCAATGTTATGAGATACAGCATTAATGAACTCGTAGCTTTGTTAGAGGTTCAACAATGGAGGAAGAAAAATAGGTCCTTAATGATGAAGATAGAACAACCAGGTATGTGTGAGAAGGGAAAATGAAGAGGCAATGAAAATATATAGAAACTGATCATGATTTGTTTTTAAAAGAATTTAATGGAAGATAACTGCAAAATCATCATTAATGTCACGGTTATTATTAGTCAGAAAGACTTAGGGGTATCGATGATAATTAAGTGCAAAAACTGCAAGGGTACCATTGCTAATTTCCCTATTATTAATTCAATAAGATATTTATATTTACACCGACCATGCCCTTTATGTTTCACTCTTTTGTGTTGGTCGCTAGTTATTTAGTTATAATCGTTCTTAATTAAGTCCGAATAAAGGATTAAGGTGAGTAGTAGATTTGTGACAACTCATTAAAATGTAAATATATCATGTTATTATAATTAATCAAAAATTAATAGTTGAAATCAACAGTGAAGTTAGAAAATAGAAGTTAAGATAACCAAGAGTATATTGAGTAAAATTATTATAGAAGTAGAGCAGCTTTATACATTGTCTCTATTGGCATACCGAACAAACTAAAGTATTCGGATTATTTACACTTAAAAATATACAAAAAAACAGAACGTAAGAAAATTGTTGAACTAGATTAATGGGGTGAACTAAAAATAATGGGCCACAAGAGTAGGTCAGGAGACTGAAACCTAGGTAAGGTAAAACACCAAAACTTGTATAAGACGGTCTTACCTAAGACTGGCTGTATATATATAGTTTTTACCTTTTTTTTTAAATTAGTTAAAATTTCTTGTTGGGCTGGAAATTGGGCCACGTCTTAGAATAAGACGGTCTTAACTCTTACCTAAGACTGGCTGAAGGTAAAATGGGCGAGAGGGATGGATATGTCTTCCTCCACACACAATGTCCACCTAAATTTTCATACCTGCATCGCTTACTCACCACTAGAGATGAGCAAGAGTTGAATCTGGGTTGAGTTCTACTAGATCCGTATATATCCATCGAGTCTAAAAAAATTAAACTCAAATCCTTTTGGTTTCAGAGATTTAAGTTTTGATCTCGGTTCAAAACATTTTTGTATTAAAAACATATTATACAATTCTCGTTCATTTGCATAAAATTATTTGAAATATTGGACAACCAAATATATGATGTCTTCCAACATTCAAGTTCTAAATGAAATATTGATCAAGTCTTTTGATTTTTAAAATATAAATCCAAAAATCTATATATATTACATTTACGTTGAATAAATGTGTGCTATTTCACATAGATCGACCATGTGAAAAAACCAAAAACTCATAAGGTCAAAACATAAAGTTTTTGAAAAAACAAATTGAATGGCTTAGTTGCACAATGTGTGCTATTTTACATAGGCTAGTTGCACATTATGTGCAACTTGGTCAATTTTTTTTCTATTTTTTTTACTTTTACGAAATTAATCAAAAATTATTGATAAACAATTTAGATTTATGTCCAAAGTACTTATAAAAATCTATATATATTACATTTACATTGAATGAGTATTGACTTTGATGAATTAAAAAAAAAACACAAATTTTTTTAGAAAAAGGACTTCACAAAATTGAAATTTTAAGGAAAAAAAAGGTTCCGATATTAAATAAAAATATAATAATAATAATAATAATAATAATAATAATAATGAAAAGTGACTATTTATTTTTGAGCATATGGTTCTTATTGTGGGTTTCATAATGAGTGACATTATAATTTACATACTCCATAAGGCATGGGTGCATGGGTAGACTTTTAAGGAGAAATGTCATCATTATTTAAAATTTTTATTTTTTCACCCACTTTTAAATTGTTATCATGATTCAAGCACCTTTTTTTATAGGAGATTTTACACAAATGTAGTAATCATTTTGTAAAATTTATTTTTTCATCTATTATATAAATTTTGCAAATTTTTTTAGATAATTGATAATTGATGATTTTTTTTCTCTCTTTAATTTCTCCCTCAATTGCTTGACCCAATATTTTCCTTTCCCATAATAAATTATGGGATTACTAATAAATTGTATTCACTTCAATTCACATCAACGAACTATTATTGTTTTTATAATTTATCCAATGCACTAGACACTAGTTCAACACTTCAACTCTATATCTTTAGTTGTACATAATTAAAAATTATAAAAAATTGATATTAATAAAATTTACACTAAGACAAATTAAACAAAATCTCAATTGATTATATTTAGACATCTAGACATTTTGATTACGAACAAAATATAATTTAAAATTCATCAATAAATGGTATCTAAAATCAAATGGGGTAGAAAGTGAAAATGAAATATGCTCTCAAGCACAATTAAATAAACAAAACAATAGGTTGTATGCTCAAACATTGGTTGTATGATCAAAGGCAAAAAAACATTTTATTAGCGTTTTCCAATGTTATGATTATGAGAGACTTATGTTCACCAAATAATCAAGAATAAGATTAAGAAAATTAATCATTTTAATTAGTAAAGATTAGAAGAGGACAATGTACCACATGTGATTTGTTTGTATGGAAATCAATAGTACATGAGACTATTGGTAGTTAAATCTTGACATGTGAACAATTAGAATGGAAGGTTTCAATCTTAGGATCGAGTTTGACAACAAAGGAGATTGTGGCTTGCATGAAAAAGGAAAAATAAAGCTCGAATTGAGTGAATTGCTGCTCGCTCAACCCAGACTCGGTCGAGCGATAGGTCGAGCCTCTTGGTCAAGTGAACGTTGTTGCATTTCTATGAACATAAGCAGCCAGCTGCTATCCCATAGTGACTTTCCCACCTTTTTCCTCTACTTTCTCTATAAAACTCTCTTGTATGCTAGGTTATATATATTACAAATATAATAATGTAAAATACAAATTACAATTGGGATTTGTATTTTTCCTTTGTTGATGGCTAAATAAAAATTACAAAATAACACTAAAAAACTTGAAGATGTTTTGTAACGACAACCGTTACCCGGAAACTTGATACTTATTGTAAGCGTGTAATCACTTTCCTTTTATGATAATTTCCCCCACAAAGGTACTTGGGTTTTGACTTGGAAATTCACAACGATATACTAACAACACATCATACCCTTAGGTTTTAGGTATGTCACTTAATGACAAAGTGTTTAGTGAATTATAAACTTTGAAAATTCTATCAAGAAGTTTATAACTTTTTTTGAAAGAGCACAAGTGAAAGAGAAAGCAAGGATATGAGAGTTCAAAATTAGGTGTATCTAACATCCTTCCCTAAGCCCCTATTTATACTAGTACAAGTATACCAAAGGTCATGGCACATTTAATCACCCATTGATGATAAAGCATTATGACCGTCAATCAATACAATTATAAGTTATAACTATGATATTAATGAGTATTATTCCTCCTCATTAAGCATTTATATCATCAGAATTGATATGGAATAAAAGAAGGAATCCATGCACTTAATTCAAAGTATACGAAAAATCACAACGCTTTGGACCCTAAAGTCGAGTCGTCTTTAGGTCCAACCCTAGGAAAGACGAATCGACTTTCTTGCTGGACAAAATGTTCTTTCCAGTATCTAAAGCTGAGTCGACTTTAGGTCCTTTATTAGGAAAGTCGAGTCGTTTTTCTGGCTCATTTGATTTTTCAATTTTCCTTTTGTCATATCTTTTAAAACCCTTTTGGATCTTCTATTTTTGATACATTTTATCCCACTACTATTTGTAGTACTTGGTGATAATTACTTAGAATTTAATATACACTAAATATTCAACAATATGATGCACCAAAGTCACATTATAGCGAGCTATCTTCTTGCTCAAGTATACTCCCTTATTAGCTCCTCTCTTCCCTTACTCTAATCTCCATTGTAATTCTTTCAAATTTTTTTTAACTCTCCTTTAAACACATAATACAATCCTAGGCTAGATGATGGATGTAGCCCAAGATTGGTAAACCACCTTAAAATCTTTGTGATGTTGATGATTATTTCTTTATTATTGTTATTTCATCACTAACTTGCATATTTGATTCCGAGACATTGATACATCATAAACCTTCATTTAAACTTCACTTAGTGATCCTTGAGTGAGGTTATTACCTAACCTTTCATGCAAATAGTTGTTGCTTATTGATTTTTTGTTGTTTCAGTTTGTTGTTGAACAGCTGGTAGCATTAATTATTTTTTTGCTACCTATTAAACTAACCATGTTCCACGTATACTTCAACTAGCCCGTATCCCGACTCATTTAATGCGGATACTCCTAACTTCAACTGCAGCAAAATTAAACAATCAACATTTGTATCTTTTGAAAGCTTGATATTAAACAAAAAGTTCTTGGGAAAAATAAGCATGCTTCAAAGTAACTTCCAATGCTATCACCAAGCTCTAACCATGAACATATCTTGACATTAAAGCATACATAAAAAGTTGTTACATAAATGGCATGTACAAACTCTACACTCTTCTACATTCTCCAATACAACTAATGGGAAGATCACTTATGATCAAAGATCCAAGCAAAAGATTCGAATAGTAATATTTGACTCAAGTCACATTCAATAACAATGAGATGAAAAAAATGACAAGCTTGTATATGGGATTAGAATGGAAAATGAAAAAAATACTCTGGCGTGTTTGGCATGAGAGATTTAGGGTGAGAGAATAAGACTTTGTTTTGAAAATAAGTCTAAGTCTTTGTTTGGTTAACGAGAATGGGTATAGGGAATGAATTTAAAATGGGAGAAAGTTCCCGAGAAAAATGTCTTGTGGGAGGGGAGGTATTTGTGATAGAATTTAGAAAATGGGCCTGGGCAACCCAAACAAGGAGGAGAAGAAGTAGACCACTCATAAACCCAAAGAAGGTTCACTACTAAAACCAATTGGTAATAGTAGGAGTTATTCCTTGAGTATATAAAGTGATGCATACTCTTCTCTATCTCCGATGTGGGACAACTCACATGTGGGTAACAATAGACACTTCAACACTCCCCCTCACATGTGAGTGTCCTTAGAATTTTAGCCCACCAGAAGGGTTACAAACCTATTGGGAATGAACATCCAATTAAAGGCCCCTTAACCAGTGGTAAGATTAAATGCCCAGTATAAAGGCCCAACAACAAACCGGGCTCTGATACCATGATAGAATTTAGAAAATGGGTCTGGGCAACCCAAACAAGGAGGAGAAGAAGTAGACCACTCATAAACCCAAAGAAGGTTCACTACTAAAACCAATTGGTAATAGTAGGAGTTATTCCTTGAGTATATAAAGTGATGCATACTCTTCTCTATCTCCGATGTGGGACAACTCACATGTGGGTAACAATAGACACTTCAACAATTTGAGTTGAGACTTTCATTTTATCTATTTTTTTTCAAGTTCCTACCATGACAAACAAGAGATGAGACTTATTTATCTTTAAAATCTCAACTTAAAAGTCTCATCTTAAAGTCTCACAAGTCTCATTCTCTTGTACCAAACACCCTCTAGGAGAAACTAAAGGAACCAATAAAGATAAGTTACACTCCGATTTTGATAATTATGGGTTAACCTTAGAGCTGTTCAAAAGTGACCCGACCCGAAAACCCGAACCGAAACCGAAAGTAAATCGACCCGAAAATATCTTCTGTTTTCAGGTTTATCGATCCGATAATACCCGAATCAATGTTGTACCCGAACCGGTTGACAACCGAAAATGGGAAAGCTGAACCCGAACTGTAACCGAGTTTTGTAACCGACACATAACCGTTAACCGAGATTACCCGAACCTAAAAATAATCGACCCGAGTCATATCCGACCCGAATTATGCTCGAAACCAAACTCGATCCGGCTAAAACCGACTTAACCCGAACAAATTTTTGATCGAATTGCTTTAAATCTGAACCAATTTTTAAGATAGAAGTATGATATACTTATATTCAATCATTTAATTAGTTAATCTAATAAATACATGATTTCATATATTTAGAGCTAATAATCAATGGTCAATGTTTATTAAACTACTTTTAATCGTACTAGAGAAAAATTTATAGAACTTTATATTTTTAATTTTTGGTCAAACATGTAAAAGTAACAAAGTAATAATGATCACTAATTGATTTGCATTTTAACTATTTTTTTTTGATCGATAGTAATTAGTAATACGTAGCCGAATTCTGTTTTCTAAAAAACCGAACCCGATATGTACCCGACAAAATCGAACCAATTATTAACCGATGACAACCAGACACCGATTAACACTCGACCCGAACTTCAACCGGCACCGAACCGATGCTAACCCGATAGCTCGGATAACCGATCCTTAACCGTTATCGTGACTAACCGACCCGATCCGAGTGTGACCCGTCATAACAAGCAGCCAAAACATAACCGATCCGAAATACAATCGAACCGAATGGCACCCGTCCGAAACCGACCCGATCACCCGAATGAACACCTCTAGTTAACCTAATGATGCATATAAAGGGTTCAATATCTCATTTCTTACCTTCTATAGATTAGCATCAAATCGCCCTCTCCGCGTGTTATTCTTACCCAGCATTTTGAAAAAATAACCTCACAATTTTTCAAAATTTTTCCCGCAACAAAAAATTTTAAAATTTTAACTATTATCTCAGTTAGAGGATGTACCACTGTATCTTATAGAGTTTTGGGAATGATTTTCAGCTATCATAGCTCCTTTCGCATAAAACGACCTAGAGTAGACTAGACTCAAAAAATAAAAGTTTATTTTTGTGAGATAACATACCTCAACGAGATAGCCTCAAAACAAAAATTAATATTCTCATAAATTGTACTATTAATTAAGCTATTTAACCTGTATGAATGTACTTCATACAACAACAATCCGAGACATGTACCCATGAGAAAAATAACCAAATTAAAACAAAATTATAAGAGTTTCAATTTTGACTCTTATCTCTGTGAGAATGTTTGGCAAATGACTGATAGCTAATTATAGTGGCTAATTTGACCAGCTGATTTTATTAATTTGTTTGACCAGCTTATTTTGAACCCGCTGCTATAATCAGCTTGTTCAAAAACAACTTATTCATATCAATAAGTTGTTTTAACTAGCTAATTCACCAAACCACCTAACCCTATATTTATATCAAAATAAGCTAAAATTTCTCGATAAACTAAATTGCCAAATACCCGTACTATCTTTCATACTCCTTCTGAACCAATTTAGTTGTCCCATTTGCTTGGGTACGGTTATTAAGGATGTTATGAGGTCTATTAAAAAGGTGGTAGTTGGGGTATTTAAATTGATTAAATTAATTGTAAAGGTGGTAGTTGAGATATTATAAGTAGTAAAAATCGGGGTACTTTGGTCTTTACTTGTGTGAACGGGTATTTAGATAAAAAAAATAGACCAAAAATTATAACAAATAATATGAATTTGTCAAATAAAAAAATATAACAATTAAATTGATTCGGATGAGTATATCAATATCATTTGGGAAAATCAAAAAGAAAAATCTAACGGTTGGACATTTCATCTATTTGATCTTCAGCCAATAACTCGGTGAAAAATAGTGGGCACGCAGAATACAGAATCTTGAATCATGAATGTTGAAGAAGAAGTTGGGAAGCTTCAAGAAGAAATCAAACGTCTTGGTCAGATCCAACCAGATGGATCTTATAAGGTTACTTTCATCTCTTCATTCTCTCTCACTTTTCGTTAATCTAATTCAATTTTTTACTCTTATTTTCCCATTTCTCGTATTTTGCATTGTCATGATCTTAAAATATGTCAAATCTTCTTCAGAATTTGATCTGAATCATACAGATTTACTGTCAAAATTTTCAACTTTATGGGTCAATTGATCTAACATTTTTAATCTGGTTCAGCTTTGATGTGGTGTGGTACTCAGTAATTTGATTTTTGTAGGGTTAATTAATCTCATGATGCATGATTAGATAGAAATGATTATGTGAGCAGTGCTTTCTCGAGGAACTCTTTTTGATCGCACTCTCCTCTATAAGTATGAGTTGCTGTCGTTCTTATCTTTTCAGATCCTGATCATAGCTTTCCTCTATAAGTATGCGTTGCTCTCGTCCTTATCTTTTCAGATCCTGATCATAGCTTTCTTTGTGCGGGATATACTGGGTATGATGATGATTATGTGAGCAGCCCATTATGTACAATCTGACTCCTGTAGAAGATTTTAAGACAATGCTTGTAGTACTTGTGCCAGCACGTTATCGATGAATTCAAGAGAGTGTGCATACTTTATAAGTCACTGGGATCCTTTTCTATTGTCATATGACTTTGTGATATATCCCTTTCCCTTATGAAGTGTGTACCATACATTTTTCTGATAACATGTTAACATTCACAATAAGTCTAACTTAATTTAATATATTATCAGAGTTGATTTGATCCTCATATTAAAGTGAGAAAGATCATACTTGAGGTAAAATGAAAAGTCGGAGAGGAACAATGGCATTTTGTGGATGCTGTTTGATTTCGGGTAAAAGACAATGTGTTTAGGGTTTTCAATTTCAGTGTATTATTCATTCTGATCATACATGATTATATACAAGAGAGTCATTAGGGTTACTAAGAATAAACCCATGATAAATAAGTAAACTTCCTAAAATACAAATATACTGAATATACTGAGAATATTAACATATTCTAACACTCCCCCTCAAGTTGAGTCGTCGGATCTCCGATGCCCAACTTGCACAAAGCATCTTCAAAACACTGTGCTCCAACAGCTTTCGTAAGTATGTCAGCCAACTGATCTTCCGATTTCACGTGAGGAAGTCTGATAATGTTATTCTCCAGTTTCTCCTTTATGAAGTGTCGATCAACCTCTACATGTTTGGTCCTGTCATGCTGTACTGGATTCTCTGAAATGTTGATTGCGGCTCGATTATCACAGTACAACTCACAGCTTCTCTTTGGAGGAAAACCCAGATCTGTTAATAACTTTCTTAGCCACAGGATTTCTTGGATCCCCTTAGCTACTCCTCTGAACTCGGCTTCTGCACTAGACAAGGCTACAACCTTTTGCTTCTTACTCCTCCAAGTCACAAGATTTCCACCCACTAGAGTAAAGTACCCTGATGTTGACTTTCTGTCATCCCGGTCTCCAGCCCAGTCTGCATCTGTGTAACCATAAGTTTCAAGTGCCCGTTCTTCTTGTAAAAAACTCCTCTGTTGGGTTTCCCCTTCAAGTATCTGAGAATACGGAAAACCGCTTCCATGTGTTGAACTTGCGGTTTGTGCATGAACCTACTAACAACCCCTACTGCATATGCAATATCTGGTCGAGTATGAGCCAAGTAAATCAGCTTCCCTACCAATCTCTGGTACTGTTCACGATCAGTCAACTCCCCATTCTCTAGGATCTGTAACCCATGATTCAGCATAATCGGAGTCTCAACTGGTTTGCAGTCTATCATCCCTGTCTCTGCTAGTAAGTCCAAGACATATTTTTTCTGTGATATGAATATGCCTTGGTTCGATCTCAGAACCTCTATGCCTAGGAAGTATTTGAGTCTCCCTAGGTCCTTCATCTCAAATTCCTGAAACAGCCTCCGTTTGAGCCTCTCGATCTCATCTCTATCATCTCCTGTAATAATCATGTCATCAACATAAATAATCAGGCAAGTTATCTTTCCTCCTCTCTTTTTCAGAAAGAGAGTATGATCAGAATGACTTTGTTTGTAGCCAAATCTCCTCATAGCCATAGTAAATCTCCCAAACCAAGCCCTAGGAGATTGTTTCAGCCCATATAGAGCTTTCCGTAGTCTACACCCTTCTCCTTTCGAGAACTCAGAAGTGAAGCCTGGAGGAGCTTCCATGTAAACCTCTTCCTGTAGCTCCCCATGAAGGAAAGCATTTTTCACGTCGAACTGATGTAGGGGCCAATCAAGATTTGCTGCTATGCTGAACAGAACACGAATAGTATCAAGCTTGGCTACTGGTGAGAAAGTCTCAGAGTAGTCAATCCCATAAGTCTGAGTATACCCCTTTGCAACCAACCGGGCTTTGTACCTCTCGATGGCACCATCTGCTCTGTATTTGATAGTAAAGACCCACTTACACCCCACAATTCTCTTCTTATCTGGTACTCTGCATTTCTCCCAAGTTCCATTCTTCCTGAGAGCTTTTATTTCCTCTTCCATAGCCTCTCGCCAATGATCACAAGCAAGAGCCTCATCAACAGAATTCGGGACCTGTGTACTGTATAACGATGCATTAAATGCCAATGCACTATCAGCAAGATTCCTGTTTTCCTCAGAACCCACTGGATATCTCGATCGTCTAGCCTCAAACTCGGGATCATATCTCTTAGGGGGAATTCCCCTAGTAGCTCGGGGTGGGAGAACATACGGCTGTGTCTCCTCATGAGAACCCAAAGTCGGACGTTCTCCTACAACTCCATCAGTATCATCACAAACATCAACAATATCAACACTAGTATCAGAAGAACTACTAACCTGATGGTCGGACAGAACTGGGCCTGGAGATGACGGAGGATGTCCACTAAGAGAAGGAGGTTCAGCGGCAACGCGTACTTGTTCCTTTGGATCAAGGTCAGACACAACTGGACAAATAAGCCATCCGAGATCGTCACCAGATCTCTCCCCCTGACATCGAGGATGGTGATAGTAGTATTCACCCTCAAAAAAGTCACAATCCATAGTAGTAAACACCTTCCTAGTATGTGGATCATAGCACCTATATCCCTTCTGATTACGCCCATATCCCACAAAGACACATTTCCCTGCTCTAGGTTCAAGTTTATTGCGCACTCGCCTCTGGTGATGAACAAACACAGAACAGCCAAAGATTTTAGGTGAGAGAGAATGAGAAGATGGAAGAGAGTGGAAGGTTTTTAGGGTATCAAGGGGTGTATGGAAGGCTAGGCTTTTTGTGGGCAAGCGGTTGGTGAGATAGTTGGCAGTGGCAATGGCTTCAGGCCAAAGATATGTGGGTGTACGGGATTCAAGCATGATAGCACGAGTAATCTCAAGAAGGGTTCGGTTCTTCCGTTCTGCCACACCGTTTTGCTGAGGTGTGTCAGGACAGGAAGTTTGGTGGATAAGGCCATTCAAGGTAAAGAACTGTTTCATTTCAGAATTAACAAATTCCCTACCATTGTCTGACCTAAGGATACGGGGTTTAGTTTGAAACTGGGTACATATCATATTATAGAACTCAATAAACACCTTTGGCACTTCAGACTTATGTTTCAAAAAATAAATCCAGCTCATACGAGTGCAATCATCAATAAAAACAACATAGTATAAATATCCATGAATACCAACAACGGGAGCAGGACCCCAAACATCAGAATGAATCATCAAAAAAGGAACATCAGTTTTATTTAAACTACTCGGATAGGAATGTTTGTGACTCTTTGCCAAAATACAAGTTTCGCACTTAAAACTAAACTTATTTTTAACTAGTTTAGGAAAAAGCTTCTCTAAATACCCTATCGACGGATGTCCAAGCCGTCGATGCCAAGTCCAAAGTTGTGCTTCCTCCGACCCTTGAACAAGCGCGGCCTTGCCTTTTTGAGTCTCCTCCTCCAAGTAGTACAGTCCATCACGTTCAATACCACGCCCAATAGTTTGCCCTGTCCGAGCATCCTGCACAATACAACACCCCGATCTCATCAAAACAGTACAATTCAGATCCTTAGTAAGTTGGCTCACAGATAACAATTTATAAGATAAGTCAGGTACAAACAGACAATTATTTAAAGTGAGTTTAGAATTAAACATAATTTTCCCGGCACCACCCACTTTAATTTTCTCGCCATTAGCGGTTTTAATGATATTTTTTAATGGTTTGTCCTGACTTTTAAAATCGCTTAAATCATACGACATCGTATCCGTGGCCCCGCAATCAAAGATCCAACCTCCTTTAAACAATGATAAAGCAGTACCAATTTTGTTTTGTGGGTTCTGATTCACGTGATGTGTCACGTGGGTTTCCTCATTTAAATGAGGCAAGGGTTGGCTTTCCCAAACCCTACCATTTTCCTCCTGTGCGCCGTTTCTAGAGAGAGACTCTCTCTCTTCTTTACCTGGGTAAGTGGTACTGTGCAATGCTTCACCTTCCTCTCCTTCCTCCTTGAACTCGCCATTGGAGCTCATCCCCATGGCTGCCTTCCCATTTCTGTTTTCAGTAAAAGTTTGAGAGTCCCTGTTGCCTTTCTTCTTGGTGTCCGGCCACCACTCCGGGTAACCAATGAGCTTGAAACATTCGGCCTTGGTGTGTTTCGAGCCACCACAGTGTGAACATTTGAGATGGCTTTTATCTTCAAATTTCCGGTAAGATTTGCCCTTGACAGCGTAGCTTCCTCCCATGCCCGATGATTCATATGAGGGCTCTTTTCTCATGATGCCACGCCTCATCATTTCTCGTCTGATACTAGCATATGCCTGTTCAACAGTTGGAAGAGGCTCAAGAAGGAGTAAGTCCCTTCGATCTTTGTCATATGTCTCATCAATCCCTGCGAGGAATTGATACAATCTATTGTGATGAACAATTTGATTGTAAATGATGATATCCTCTGGATCCCGCATGGGATTGGGTTGCCTTCGATCTATCTCTTGCCAAAGAGACAGTAGTTTGCCGTAGTATGTTTCAAGGGAATCATTCCCCTGTTGAATTTTGTTGGTCCGTACAGTAAGATCGAAGATTTGTAAGCCATCTCTCCCACTACTGTAGAGAGTCTGAATGCCTAGCCATAAGGCCTTTGCAGTGGGAAAGTCGAGGAATTGGCTTACTAAATCCGCATCTATGTTTTCTAAAATCCATGAGATCACAATGGAATCAAAACGAGTCCATTGGCTGTACTTTGGACTGTCAAGGGTTGGTGGATCTGCTATGATGTGCTTGAGCTTTTCACGACCCTTGATAGCCAGTTGCATCAGCCGGGACCATTTGGTGTAATTTGTGTTGTTCAGTTTTTCGGTAAGGGTAGGTGTTTGGATGTTTGGTTGGTAAACTGGTTCATGGGTGGGTGCAGGTTTATTGGTGTTTAACTGGCCTAACAGTTGCAATAACTGCCCCATTGTTACTGGTTCACTGGCAACAATGGTTTTTTCGTCCTCCATTTTCGGTTTTTTCTGATTTTTTCACAGGTAAGGGTCGGTATATGATGAGACAGCAAAAACGACTCAGAATCGTTGCTGCTCTGATACCATGATTTCGGGTAAAAGACAATGTGTTTAGGGTTTTCAATTTCAGTGTATTATTCATTCTGATCATACATGATTATATACAAGAGAGTCATTAGGGTTACTAAGAATAAACCCATGATAAATAAGTAAACTTCCTAAAATACAAATATACTGAATATACTGAGAATATTAACATATTCTAACACTGTTCATATTTAACAATCATTGGAATTGAGTTTGTTAGTTGTGAGTGATGATTCCCTTAGCTGATTTAATTTGGTTCATGTAGTCGACTCCATTTTGTTAGGATTAAGGGTTATTGCACCTTAACAACAAATACTCGGTTAACTTATTAATTAAGTTTAGATTAGTGTTTAATCTCCATCGTCTACATTAATCATGTGTTAGTGACATTCATTTACCATAGGAATATGCATAGTTACATGGAACGTGGAATGCATCTATGTTCTGCTATCCGGGAATGTCTGTCTCCAATCACCATGAAATGCAACCCAAATTGTTCCCTAATCAAGCTAGGTTGTGTTCCCTGATATGTTCCTGTTCTCGCTCTTGTTCCTCGTTCCAAATTGAATGTCGTTCTAGGTCAATGGGAATATGTACAAGGATCTCGTCTCTTGCGTTTTGCCGAGTACCTCTTTATAAACACAGGAAATTTCTGAAGATTTCCTTATCTAGGAGCTTCTGCACATGAAATCTTGCTTCCTTTGTTGCACTCATGGGTTTGCTTGTACTTATTTGACCCTTAATTTATATAGGTCACATTTGGTGTCCTTTTCAACGATGATCGATGTGCAAACATATTCGAAGCTCTTGTTGGAACACTAAGAGCCGCAAAGAAGAGGAAGATTGTGACGTACGATGGAGAGCTTCTTCTACAAGGTGTCCATGACAATGCTGTCATTACCTTGAATCCTCCTACAGCAGCTCCTTCTGATGATGCACAGAAGACCTCATAAATTATATGTTTACACTTCGAATTCTCGATGAGGTTGAGGATGAGCTTTGCTACAATCATTCTGGACTTCTTAAATTTATCATCTTATTTTCAAGTAATGTATTTTCGCTTCTTGGGAGAGACTTCGTCCATTGTTTTTGGACATTATGTCGAAAAATTATGCTGAAGATTTACCTAAATGTGAGCTTCAAGTAAGCCAATGTATAGTTGAAACTAGAATCCTATAAGTGTGCAATTAGGATTCGATTTGAAAAATGACCGGTTGGATCAAAATTAGGTCTTATATTTACAAAGATTGTTGCATCACATGTCGAGTATATATATTTATATATGTTTGTTCAAAGTCCGATCAAATCTATATTGCACTCTACACCATATTATGATCTCTTCAAAACTTTAACCTCTTAAAACTGGCAAACGATCCTCTAATTTTATATCAGATGAGTACAAATGCGGAGTCTGACAAGCTAGCAATGCTTATGGAGTATAAAAACGAGTGCTGAGCACGCCTAAGATGAATGTAAACTTATATTAGCAGCATATCATTCGAGCAGCAAAACCCGTGTTTACAATGGTAAGTAATAAGGATAAATGCATGGAGGAGGCTTTGGGCGGCTTTGTCTCATCAGGCGTCTGATGAGCACTGATTTCCCAATGTTTAAATTCTGAATCAGTATGTTATTATAAGAAACAGTATAAGTATAGGGAAAAAGACATAAGAGAGAAAGATTAGGGGAAGGTTATGGTATTGCGTATGGGATAATACCCAAATACTCAAGTGTATGATACTCAACAATTTACATTTTTCTGAACTTCTAGTATACCCTTCACCCCTCATACTGCTCGTTCTATACGATTCGCATACAACAGGAGGGGAAAAGGATGTTGTTAAATATATGACTTGAGTCTTGATATTATATGGGCATAATAGCTTCACGTGGGAAGCTTTGGTATGACTTTTGTGAAGAGAAGATGGAAAGCTTGGTATGAGGACAGAAGGAAGCAGCCGAGTCGGCGGTACCTCTTGTTCCTCATCAAGCCGACTCGGTTGGAAGCAAAGGAAAGAAACTGTTTGTGGCAGATTGTTAAGCCGACTCGGCTCTCATGACTGATCACTATAAAGGCGAGTTGGCTGCGGGTCCTGATGGGCGTTTTGTTTCGTTTGCTTTGTCTTAGCTTTTGTCATTGTAAGTATTAGTGAGTATGTATTATAAATACCCATAATACACTAGTATAGGTAAGTCAATCTTTGATTATTATTCTCTCGCTAAAAGAGTGATCCACTCTCATTCCTCTCCTTCTTTCTCCAACCCCTCTTTAAATAACAATTGTAAATCTCCATGAAAGTTTCAAGAAGCTTGTTTATACATCAATAAAAACACCTAGGCTAGGGAGAATGTATTCCACATTGGGTGAACCTCGTTAATTATGTGTATTGTTTATTTTGATGTTTGATTTTTGCAAATTACTCATTTCAGAATATTAGTTTTCAAATCTTGTTTTTCAACCAAATCAATTGGGAATCTAATCATTAATCCTGGATGCATTAATATGCGTTCTAATTAAGTTAGGACACTTACACTATGTTTGGATAGCAAATTAGAAGAGAAATGAAAGGAAGAGAAGAGGAAGGAAAGGAAGGGAAAGGAGAGGGAGGGATAAGGAGGGATAGTGTATATTGTTTGTTTAGAAGGGAAGGGAAGGGAAAAGGAAGGAAAGTGTTTTCCTTCCAAATCTTTCTTCTTTAGGAGAGATTGTCTTCTTAACAAAACTTGCCTAAATTTTCCTTCCAAATCCCTCCCCTCCAAATCTCTTCCCTCCCAATTTGTTATCCAAACAATGTATACCTCTTCCCTCCAAATCCCTTTCTTTCCTTTCCTTCCATTTCCTTCAATCCAAACGCACCCTTAGTTTCTTTAGATGTGTATGAGTTTTCGGTTGGTTTGGTATTGTTGAGTGCTTAGAAGTATGTACAAATTAAAGCGAGCACAGAGAATGAGCACCTTCATCTTATCACAAGGTCGCTTAGCGAGAAATTGTCGACGAAAGGTCGCGGTTCAAGAACTTGATCTCCCACATCAAAGTGAAGCTCCCGTCTGTGTGAATCAGCAACCACTTTCATCTTATGTTGAGTACGAATAAGATGAAATTTTAATTCATCCAAAATAGCAACACATTGTAACAAGGATTCCAGACTAACCATGTATAATGTTACATTCTATAAATAATTCATAATGATATTATTTTGAAGTATTGAACCATGTATAATATGTAATAAATGATATTATTTGAATATAAATAATTCATAATGTTACATTCTATGTTCTATCCAATTCAAACAGACTTCATCCTTAAATAACCGACTTATTCAAGCAATAAAAAAAACCAACACTTTCAGGGAGTGAAGCAAGTCTACTAAAAAGCGAACGATCAACAATCATTTGTCAAACACCCCAAAAAATGTGTTTTTCAGCCAAGTTGAAAGATGGAATTTAAGTCGTTGGCTTTGCCTTGTTGGTCCCGTTTTTCTCTAAAAACGGTCAACAACCAATACATAATTTTACCAAACATCTCCATAAGCTAAATTGTAAATATTATTTCCTCCAAGGCTATGATTTCTTCAACACTAATGTCTAACAATGTCCACATATGCAGATCTCCAAATTCCAATGACATGGAGTATAACTCAAAGAGGCACCCAAATTTGTACCACCCAACTATTACAACTAGAGTTTGATATATCTAGGCCATTTCAGGTCGTAGGATCGGTTTATTTTCGAGTTAAATGCATATAGTTGGCGTATTAATTTAGTTTCATTCAGATGGGTGAGGCATTTTAGGGTCGAAACGGGTTCTTGTAAGGCACATACTTATTAGATACGGTTGCTCACCTTAAGGTTTAGGCCAACCAAATTCAAATAAGAAATCACAAATCACCCAACACAAGTATAATTTAGACCACAGCATTGGATACCAATATACCGTCCACCATATCGATCCAAAATGCTAAAAAGCTTGAGCACTTCTCAGAAATTTTTCGAACTTACATCGTGTATAGACCGCCATATATGTCATAATACTTAAAAATTCTTCCATATCGATGCCCAAAATTTGAACAGCAGTGGCCCCAGAATTCACGGGTCATAATATCAGCAAATTGAAAGTACATTATTTTGCATTTACAGAGAAACATAAGTAATAAACTGAACACACAGCTCGTGGAAAGGCCAAAGACTCGATAACATGTTTCTGAAACAATTATTTAATTATAATTGGCGCTGAGCGCGCAGGAAGTTTATGCAAACAATTTATTCTGCACAGATGTTGCGAAAAAGGAATATGTAGCAAAATATTGGAACATACCATTGAAAGACTTGTAATTCCCTTCATACTTCATAGCCGGGATTGACTTTCTGTTGAACTTCTTCATAACTCTCTAATTCATCGATATCTTCAGGACTACCCAAGAATAGAGGTAGTCTTTGATGCAACTTCACGGGTTGAATGGAAAGAATCCTACTTTTACCATCGGAACCTTTCCCCCCAGCTTGTTCTGCAATAAAGCTAAGCGGGTTTGCTTCATAAACAAGTCGAAGATGATCCCTTGGATTCATTGCAACTCCTCCGTAAAGTAAAGTCCTATGAAAATCGGCAACCAATGAGCATATATAACGCGCTGAATATTTCTTTGGGTATTGGCCTTTTCCTTGTCTAACAGTGTCGATGTACTTCTTTAGACCCTCCGGCCAATCAAAGTATCGCGCATCATTAACGGAATATATTTGGCCTGAAATAATATATAGCCATCATCATTAGACAAATCCCATCTAACTAATGGAAAAGGTAAGTGGTTGCATCATCACCATCATACCCAGCATATTTCAATCATCGAAACTATGATCATGATATAGGAAGGGATATAAGACCGCATATCATGTCCTTATTACCAATTGATAAAGCTTTCATTTTTGAACAAAGAACATTAATAACAGTAGCTTCCATATTCTCTATAATGTGTTATAAAGTGGTCGTATGTAATGGAAAAGCCGCATTTTTATTTCATGCTACAGTCATTACTCATTATCACTAAATCTATATCTACAACTATTACTAAAATAAACCACTACTGACATCACTACTTTTGAAATTGCTTACATGTCACAACAACAACAAAAAACTTCCCTCTAAAATTCAATGTTGATGTCATTGTTATTATGACTATTGTTTATATCTTTGATTTTACTACTTTCTTAAAATTTTAATTTCATAGTTAATACAAATATGTCAGAAAATAAAAAAAGTCGTGTATCGTACAAGCACTATCTAGTATATAGCTAAAGTGTAAACTTTTATATACTCCGTGATGTAATTTTAGCAACATTAAATGTTTAGCATACCTCGAGGTGGGATTTTGATACTAGGATGTGTGAGGATAAAATCTCCGGTTGAACGGTCCAACGTGAATGCATGGACTCCGGAGCCAAAAGTGGCACAGAAAATTGTGGCAGATGAATAGAGAACATAGCCAGCAGCTACGAGCCTGGTACCACTCTGAAGCGAATTTAATGATGCCTTCTCATCACACGGAAGGTCATCTAGTTCCTCTAGACGATGGTACACACCAAAAATAGTTCCTGTGGGAATCGATGCATCAATATTACGGGAACCATCAAGAGGATCCATAACCACTACAAATGGACCATCATCAGTTAAACAAATCGGGGCATCATTTTCTTCAGAAGCCACAACTGCTACTTTTCCAGATCTTTGAAGAGAGGATAAAATGATCTCGTTCTGCAGAATAGATAGTTTGGTCTGAGCAATATTTTTGACTAAAGCTATCATTAATGAGATCAAAAGTGTTATTCACAGATGATGTGATTATGATGCTTAATCCTAGAGTTGAGTACAAAATATGAAGGTTATCACTTGAAATAGCAAGAACGAAGCTTCGGAATCCTAGACTTTAACTAAATATGACAGTCTAAACTCTAAAACCTCAATATGATTCTTATCGCCTCTAGAATTATCAACATGACAAGAGATACATATCAAGATATCCCTACATCATGGTTATCAAAATCCCGATTTCTACGACTCTACGATCCAAAAATAGCCAAATGATCCATATCTTAAGTAGGATCTTAATGATATGGAATCATACGATCCTATCATGATAAAGAAATAGGTGATAAGATCATAACACAATCTTATCCTACGATCCAAGTATCCAACGATTCGATCCCAAAGGGATAGTTTCAATCATTATAAAAATTATATATTCTAACTTTTACTTACATATAAATACTCCCTCCGGTCCAGTTTAGATGTCCCATTTGACTGGGCACGGAGATTAAGATAGTGGTGGGGTATATGTAAAAAGGTGGTAGTTGGGTATTTTAATTGATTAAATTAATTATAAAGGTGATAGTTGGGTATTGGGAATTGAAAAAGTGGGGGTATTTAGGTAAATAAGGATATCCAAAAAAGGAAATGGGACAAGTAAAGAGGAATTGCCAAAAAAGGAAATGGGACAAGTAAACTGGACCGGAGGGAGTATAAGTTAAAAATATATCACCATTACGATTATGAAAATTCAAGTATTTACCGATTCGCAGTATAAATTATTGCTAAAAGTATTCCTTTTAATCATTTAAAAGATGGAGTCAAACAAATCCGCTTAAAACTTTTAAAATGAACTAAATGAGTAGCTATGACTAATGATCAATTATCCTATAGCATATAAAAACACATTTGTAGGACTTTACGATCCTACGATCCGATTCTACCGATTTTGATCCTAGCCCCTTATCAATTCTAGGTAGGATCCCGTATTTAACAATCTTGCTCTATATAGAAAATTTTTGGTTATATTGCAATTGATAATTGCACTACCCTATACATCAAGTCTTTGATAAATAAAGACATTCATGCACTATAAAATTACCACATATGCATAATGCAAATCTTTGAAAACTTCAAATTATCTCTGCCCTAGGCTTTAAATTTTATACAAATGACTAGGTCCTTCAATTATACCAAGATCACATACACATGTATCTTAGAGTAGCATAGTAATTAGTAAGAGGAGTTAATACTGTAACAACCCAATATTAGCATACAAGAAATGGAGGCAACTACAATTCAGTTAAACAGCATTTTGTTTATGCTTCACTTCTAAAAGACTGAGAAAGTTATGACAAAAGACAAGTTCCAAGATGAAGATTTCCAAGATGAAGATATTGATCGATCAAACTCGCACAATAGTAGCTCAATTCTATAGTGATCGACTTTCAAAACCAACAACTCTAATCATGCAGTCTAAAGTATTGATTATTCTAATACAAAAAAGTTAAAAATTTATGTTTCATTTAGTTTATTATAAGTAATTGGCTTAACACAAATTCTTAAATGAGACGGTCTCATTGTGAGATCATTTCTATTGAGCTGACCCATATATATTTAGTGTGTTAATAATACCACTTACACTTTTAAAGTGATCAATTACATAAATGGGCTAACTATATGAGCTCGTCTCATGGTAGACACAAAACGAGTCGGAGGAGTAATGGTTGGCTTTAAAAAGTCAAACACCAGTGAGTATTCCTCAATAGAATTTCCTTGAATAGTGATGCTCTTAAATCTCAACAAATTAAGAACCTAATTAGCAACAATCAAAGTCAAACTAAGCATATCTATCTTCTCCTTGTAAGATAAGTTTTCAATGAGGACCCAAGTATGATTTACTTGAACTAATAATTTGTAAAGGGTCATAAGCTCAAAATACAAGATTTAATAGAACTTGAGCATGCACTACTAGTAAGTCCACAGGGATAAAAATAGGGAAAAATTGTCCTATTAATCCCACATATTGTCGATCTATTGTGAATAATCCCTACTATTGATTATTTCTAAATAATCTAACCTTTATATGTTTTTTGCTGACATAACCCTTTTCACATTTTAACCAACCACTATATGTACCTACTAGTTGTTACACTCACTTTTTTTTCCTCCTTGTGCTTCTCCGTTGGTCTAACCCTACTCCTCTTTGATGGTAGGTACCTACAGCAACCCATTAAAATGCGACAAGAGGTGCTGTCAGCAAAAAATATAAAAAGGTTGGATTATTTAGCAATAATACATAGTTGGGATTATTCGCATCAAATGGACAATAAATGGTTTTGTTCTGGACAATTTTTCCTAAATTTAATACTTCAATGAAACAACCTTTTTGTTATTAAGGTTTCCTATATCAAAGTTTGCTTAGTTGAGAATTGAAACCCACTTAATGACATTGGTATAATTCAAGTCACTATTTCAAATTACACAATCATCATCAATTAACCCTACTCTAGTCTAGATTTAATCTAAAACAACTCTTTGTTGTTACTAATAAGGATAAAGTTGGTATATTCACCCCACTAAACCTCGCTTAAATACAAGTCACTTGATCACATTTGAATAATAAAATGTAATATAATTCTGTCCATGGTTGGCCTAAGGGTGGGCAAGAGGGACCGTCGCCTAGGACCCCTTGTCAAAATAGCAAAACGCGCAGCCCCTATATATCAAGGGCTGGCCCTGATCCTGTCCAAATTTAGTAGTCAAGTAACCAATTCAAATTCAAACTACACAATCATCATGATAATAAATTCTCCAGAATATTAAAAACTTACAGAGACAATATCAAGGGGCTTGGGGGCATCTCTATCAGACCCAGAACTATTTCCAGAACCTTCTACAAAGTTCCCAAGACTGGAATTAAAAGGAGAAGCAACAAGAGCAGCAATTCTCTTACAAGCATACTGTAAATGATCAATTAACACCACTAAATCATCACCCACATTAATTCCTTGTTTACCCACATACTCAATTAAGGTTTTTGGCTCATTTTCACTACCTAATTGAGCATTGACTGAAAACTTACCAAAAGTTGACATCTTTGGGTTGTAAATTTTGGTGGGTAGACAAAATTGGGTGGAATTTGGAGGGAAAAAGTTGGGTTTAGGGGGTAAAAATGAGGTGAACTTCAAGGTTATGGTGGATGAAAGCATTGATTTTTGCTTTTAATTTTTGAAAGATGGCATTTAGTTTGAAGGGCTTCTTTTTTTTTTTGTGAAAATGTGTAATGAATTTGAAGTGATTTGTTATTAGTTTATCTTGCTGCTTTGTCGATAGGTGTGGAGTGATTTGGTGAGGTTGGATCATGGATGGATCTTTTTGTCTATCCTATTAGGAAAATATTTAATGAGATAATTAAGGGGTTGATTCCTACTAGGCGTAGGTATCAATTGATGGGTTTTTTTTTACTGCGTGCATCTCTCTTTACTCCCTCGTATGAGTATGATTTGTCTGCATCTTTCAAGCTAGTAAAAACCCTCCACTCGGACTCTGCCTTGTCCGGGATACCGAGAAGGTCCTTTACCTTTACCTTTATCTAATTAGATAATTATATTTGCCCCTTCGATTTAGCAAGTTATAGTAATGTAATATGCCATTTTTAAAAGCAAATTCTAAAAAATAAAAGAGTTAGCTATTGAAACTATAATATTGATTCAACATGTGAAGTTTAGTAACAAATACAAAATAATAGAGGTATTATGATATAAAGCAATAAACAAGAAGTATTTGAATAAGATTTTTAAGATAATTGATACTTTTATTCATCCACAAAATGGGGTATTTATAGCAAAACTATTTTACTGTTCATACACTACAATCCATCACCGTTTAGGGATTCTATCCCTTAAATTATTATTTATATGCCTACCTTTTCACTGTTCATTTACATATATTTGTTCATAAAAATATATCATATTATAACAAGAGGAACATATATTTTTTTGTGTGTAAAAGTCGCTCTTAATCATGTGTGAGTGTGGCTAGCACATTAGAAAAACTTAATGGAGTATTACATTTTTAGAAAAAAATAACATGCATTTATAAATTATAAGTATTAGGAAGTTTGTTATTATCTTTTAGGGCATGCTTGTATTGGGTGTAAATATTTAAGGGAGTAAAAAAAGTCAAAGTAAGAAAATGAAGTTGATAAATGAGAAATTAGTGAAATTTGATTGTTGTAGAGGTGAAAGAATTGTTGCAAAGTGATGAAAAATGAAAGGAGCTCTCAATTTTGTGGGGTAAATATTTATCCTAGGAAAGGGTGGAGGAATATATTACCTCCATAATAGGGGAAATTATCTTCTTTTTCCTTCATTATTTTTATTTTATGCTCATTTTATCTTCTTCACAACTATTTCAACTACTTCAAATGCATTTCTATTTGCTTTCATTTCATTAGTTTGACTTTTTTTACTCCTTTAAATATTTACACCCAATACAAGCATGCCCTTAGGTTGTATTTTGTATATATATATGTGAGCAACACTTCTAGAGGAAAAGTCATATTTTTAATAGCTCACTTATTTATTTTGCCCGTCTTTTTACTAAATTTTTTTCTATACACATTAGAATTATGATAAAATAATCTTTTAAATACTTTTCTGTATTCGAAAACATAATACTAAAAACAAGATGATACGTCAGCTTTGATTCATTTCAGGTGTTTTCGATTCAAATAAGGCCTCTTAGTCTGCCTAATGTACATACTAAGTGTCTTGTACTTTTTTTTGGCTGCAACTACAACCTACAAACACTTACTGACCACTCTGACTATTGAAAAAGACCGACTGATTGACAATGAATACATGAGTTGAATACTATGCATTATTTACCTTATCTTTTTACGTTGATATTGTTTTGACTCTGGTTGGGATGTCAATTATAATAAAATATGTAACAAGAATAAAATTTAAACAAATTAAGAAAATGACTAAAAATTATAAAAAGTAGGAAAAATTGTTTCTAAAAAGCCAATATTTTGGCCATCTGCAAATAAAGAGTTAACGTTTTATTTATTCAATAAAAAAATAACCTTTGTCTCATTTTTGCAAATAAAGAGTCAACGTTTCATTTATTCAATAAATTTAGAGTTGAAAACTTACCTGTTATCCCTTTATTTGCAAAAATAAGACAAAGGTTATCTTTTTATTGAATAAATGAAGCGTTGACTCTTTATTTACAGATAGCCAAAAGGTTGACTTTTTGGAAACAATTTTTCCTAAAAAGTATGATTTAAAGGAAGTGGATGTATACGTACGTGGATGATATAAAAAAAGATAATTAGATTATGTTAATAATAAGAATTAAAAAAAAACATAAATTAGTACATACAAATGTTGATCAGTCTCATACAAGAATGAATGTCATGTTAATGACCCTCATCAATCACACCTTTGTTGCTTGTATACTCTCATATATATATCCTCAAGAGAACCCCCCTCATACCTACAATCACTAAGATGCATTTACATGCTTCTACCTATTATTCGACCGCTGAATTTCAAACCTTTGGACGATTAGATTTTTTCCGAACCGTCAACCACAACATGATCTCACATACACATTTATCCGGCTTTCAGGTGCCGTCCTTTTATTTGATAACCTTACAAAATGAAAATCAATCGACCTAACGACCTTATCTATCCTGAACGTCAAACATCCATCTCGGATAGCAATGTACTTGAATAGTTAACTTTCTCCCTCATCGAAAACCTCCGAACAAAATGATGTCGGAATAACAAATTAGTACATACTTGCTCATCAAGAGACATCATGCATTATTTGAACCAAAACTAAACTATTCCTAGAAAGTAAACTAAACCTGTATTTATCATTCAACTTGTATTAGTCTTTCTCTGAAATTCTCCTCCATGTCTTCAACAACAACTTCCCGCAATATGTTCGCTGCGTCTTCAGGGAATACGGGATTGATATTACATCCAGTTCCGATTTCAAAACCAGCTAAAACAGTCAGTTGAGGAACTATCTGTAGATACCAATGACTGAATTGCAAATCAGAATCATTGATGTGCAGAGGAGATGTATGAATCATGTAGTTAAATGGTGGGTTGTTCAATTGCACACCCATTTTTTTCAGCATCAGTTTAAGTAATCCGCCAAGGTCGTCCACCTGAAGAAGGAGTTGGATCATGTAAGAAATTTGACAAAGATTAAACAATTACATGGCTTTTACAGCCCATTTGATAGTCGGTACTAAAGATTCAGCAAAAATAAGTTCGGAAAATGGCCAATACGTTAAGTTCAATGAGTTCTGTTAAGGTGAAACAGCGCAGCTGAAGCAGCATTTATACAAGGCACATAAACAGAAAACATATTCATTTAAACAGAAATTCCTTGTTTCAGCCGATCTCCAAAATTCAACCACAGATATGATATGTGTCATGTGTGTTGATTCAAATGAAATAATGTAAAGGACGATAATACAAAGTTTAAGAAAATTAATCAAAATTCAAATTACGAGGGGTGAGCATTAAACAATCGAATATGTGAACTTTATGATTAGCATGATTTTGTAATCTTGCAACACGAGATCTCAACTCTGGATGCATGGCGCTCGAGCTCACTTACCCTCAAGCACAAGTACGAAGCATGGGCGAGGAGTCGAAGGGCTAAATACCTTAATTCAATTCGATAAGTAATAGAGGTTGAAGCCTCAATATAAAGGCTCAAGGCATACCAATAGAAAAGAATCACAACTAAGGTATGGGAATTTTAGAAACCATAAATCTATAAAAGAATGAGTCATCAAGTACTAGCACACGACTACACGAGTCCAACAGAAGTCAATAGCACCGACCAAATCTACATCGCTATCTTCTACGGTCTACAGATGAGTGTGATGGTTCAACCACAACTTCATCTTGTTTATTAGTCTCACATGATTTGCTAATCTCATCGTGAATCGCCAATCAAAAAGAGTGAATTATAGTCAGTTTCGGGATTTTTTTGCCATTCTAAGTGAATCGCATATCAAAAAGGAATTGTTCGGCAAATTATTACACTTCGGTACTCTTAAGTTTGTAAAACCAAGCATCATACAAAGGTTATAGTATATGTCATGGTCAAACGCAATATGCCCACGTTCAAAAGTACTTTGCTACCGTGGTCATGATCAAACGCGATGGTTCATACAGCTAAAATTATGGCCATATTCAAACGTTTCCATAGTTACACTTTGGTAACCTTTTTAAAATTTAGTTTCCTAGCTACAATCAAAAAAATAAATTGCATTTTTCGACTACTGCAAGTAATTTATCCATATATTCAAATTTAATCTAGAAATACCATTTCAGTTAAATCTTGAAGCAAATAAAAACATAAAACTCGAAGCAATAAACGGTTATATATGAGCTAAAATGTTTACCTTATCCTTGTCTATATCCTGAAAATGAGCAGAGTGATACTGTGGAATAATCCAAATCTCAAAGGCATAACTTGCAGCAAATGGAACAACTGCAATGAAGTACTTTGATTCATGAATTACAAGCTCTTTCGGTGGCTTCTCACACAAAACACACTGTCTTGTCTGCTCAAAATACTCTTTCATAGCTGTAAGGCGACTAGATACCGAAGGAGGAACAATGGGTAGAGCTATTAGCTGACTATGAGAATGACTCATAGATGCTCCGGCTGAAGCTCCATGGTTTTTGAACACCTTCACGACCAGAAATGGTATGTTTTAGCACAACATAAAAGGGTACAAGAGACTCAAGTTTCAACATTGTAAGTTTGTAAAACTAAACATCACACATTGGTTCGAGTGATTCCAATGTCTGAATCCACCATTCTACACACCTATTAGGCTATTAGAACGGATGCTTCACTTGATACTTGATCCCGTACACAAAATGACCCAACATGCCTGGAAGACATAAGGTACAACACTTCACTTACAAGTGCACCGTGTATGCTTACTTGCCCATTTGGTAGGTGGTAATAAACGGTGGTAATAGGAATGAAAACTAATGTAATTTTGGTTGAAAAACCTCTTGGCTACCTTGATGAACATGCTTGTCCAACTTCAATCATCTCATTTTTTTCATAAATTCTATTCCAATCTATTACCATTGTGGAAATTGGTATTAGGCGGTAATGGAAATTTGTAAACAAAAAAATTTTTTTATGATCAAAGTTTCTACATCATGGGAATGACATATAGAACTTTTGATGAAACTTTACACTATAAATCATTCTCATTACCACCATTTAGTACCACTAACCAAACGTGCCATCAGAGTGATTGTTTTTTGTACTAGGCTAAAGTTAGTGAACCATTTAACCCTTATAAGAGTTATATTACCATTGGCGGCAAACAGTTCAGATTCTACTCAATATAAAGTCACTTTACAATGCTTCATGACCAAAGACTGTTTAAAGAATTAATAGATTGACCCTTTAGTTGTTCAAAACAAGACATACGAAGAACATAGGCCCGAGCCTACCAAAGCCAAGGCCTGGATCGTTTGAATAAAAACCCAATAAGATCAATCGTATAGCATGTGACATAGAAAAATGGCTGTTGAGTTGGTTCAATTCGCGTATAGAAATGAGTGTTCGTCTCATCTTATACTAGTGTCTTAGATTCACCTAATATACTCAAGCGACAACCTCCATTGACAATGCTAATCAAAATTACATCATAACATCAATATTAAATTCTTCCATGTTTATCCACTCGAAAACGAAAAACAAAACCAATCTTCAAACCCCACAATTTCCTAAAAAGGGCCTTTTTCAACATCTTTCCTTGCATAACTTGAATTGTTTCCTTCTTTTCACATTCAAACTTTTCCAACTTTACATTTACACAAACCTCAAATTCCATCAGAAAAAGTAAGACTAATCACACCACTATAACAACAATCAAACAACCCAAAATATCCAAATTTAGCATAAAGATCCCAATCACACCAGTAATGCCATAATGGACATCCTACAATGATAGTCATCTAACTTAACAACACAACATACAACTTCTCAACAAATCACATCAACCAATCATTGTCCCTAATCAAAATTCATAAATAATCCTTCAAAATTGGATGTCAACTAGAATAATTGATAGCCATAGCAAGATGACACCATGACATGAGATTAGACCTCCTCCACAAAACTTTTCTCATGGCTCTTGGCATGCAAATTTAGTTCTATTCAACAATATTAAGCTTAGTTCAATTAAAATTATTGCTCATTAGTATTTAATTTCATTTAAGTTTAACAAACATTAAAATTTAATTTGGTTCCATACTCAAATATTAATTAGTAATTACAATTTATGATTGCATAATAGGATACTAGTATAAAGTGGGTCGATACGCAACATTGCATATGTGTGCTGAAACGACTCGGCTACCAATCAATATCAATGGGTTTTCACTCAGATGACCAACTATATTCTCTATTATACTCAGCTCCATATCTTTTTGTTTGTCTATTTTACTATTTGCGCGCATTTCAAAATAAATATTGACCCTGTAAATAAAATTCTTTTCACAAATCCAAATAATATAATATCCTACAAGAATACATTTTTTTTGTTTAATATATACTTTAAAAATCAAATTTAAATAAGAAAAGAAAAAACCTGAATATATTTGATGCCATCAACAGAAGCAAGTTGAAGCACCCTCTTCTTATAAGCCATCAAAACCTCCCCAACACCATCTCCAGAAAGATCACCCAAATGAACCGGGTGGGTAGGAGTTTCAATCACAACTTCATGAAACCCAAACCCGGGAATTATACAACAACCCGAATCCTCCAAACCCGGGTTATGCGTATCAATATCCTTACTCAAAGCAGGATATAAATTTTGAATCACCCTAATTTTCCAATTAGAAGGACAATTTGGGTCATCCACAACCCGGAAAATTTCAGGAGCACATTCATGTTCATGCCCAATACAAAACGGGCATTCCTTTAACTGATTTATGCTTGAATTTGAAACAGGGGATTTGGACTTAAAGTCAGATGGACGTTTGGATCTTGCTGGAGAAAAAATGATTAATTTATTGTTGATTTTGTCTTTTCTAATTTCTGGGTTTTGATGTGAAGAGGAAGAAGAAGGTGGCGCCATTAATGAAAGTGCAGTGATTTCTTAAGGTTTCTTTAATGGAGAATTTGGCTCCAAGATGTAGGGGAGGAGTAAAAGAGTGGATGATGGAAGCTATGGGGGAATATGTTTCTTTTCTTTTCTTTTCTTTCAATTATACATTGCTTTTTCTCCAAACAATTAATATTTTAACATTAATTCCTACCAAAATTTTTTTTTTAAGGAATTCCTACCAAAATTACTTTAATAAAAAATATGTAAAGAATTATTTATGAATTAAGCATTTTGCAAACTATTAAGACTAATATTCATGGCTCCACACAACAAGCAGTATACATGGTTTTCTCCAAATCAGAAGAATATTCTCTGAGTATTTCAGTGCATCCTTGAGCAAGGAATTTAGTACAAATAGTACATCTTGCAAGCTGTCAATATAAACGGCTAGTCACTGTTTTTTCATCCTTTTGCTTAGTATAAATAGAGGCTCAATATAGCTTGTAATCTTATGAAAAACAATGCAATGAAAACAATGAATTTCAGTAATCTCTTCTTTCTGTTTTGTGTGTGCAATTAGCTCTTCATGGTATCAGAGCAAGGTTTCAAAACCTACTGCCCGAGCTTGCACACTCTTAACACTGCTCTTTCTGATTTTCTTTCTTTTTCTCCTTCACATTCCAATTTTACTGCATAACCATGACTACCATTGAGTCTAGCAGCCCACTATATTTGCATCCCTCAGATGGAAGCCACTCAATAGTGGTAGAAAAACTTGTAGGAGCTGAAAATTATAGAGCATGGAAGAGGTCTTTTGAGATTGATCTTGCATCAAAAAGGAAACTTGGTTTTGTAAATGGAACAAGTATTAAAGATCCCACTGATTTGGTTAAACAAGAAGCATGGGACACTTGCAATAGCATGGTCATTTCATGGCTTCTCAATAATGTTTCTGATTCTTTTAAAAAATCCGTTATGTTTCTTGATGATGCATCAACTATTTGGAAACAACTTGAGCAAAGGTTTTCAATAACTAATGGATCTAGAAAATACAAGCTAAGCAAAGAAATTTTTGAAACCAAACAAAATGGAAAAACTGTTTCAGAATATTACATTCAAATGAAAATTTTGTGGGAAGAGCTTGAAGCTTTAAATGCTCTGCCTAGCATAACCAATATCACACCTGAAATCAGAATTTTTTTGAAAACCTTGCAAACTCATATTGATGAACAAAAACTTTTTCAATTTTTAAATGGGCTTGATGATTCTTTTTCTGCACATAGAAGCCACTTGCTTATGCAACAGCCTTTACCTTCTCTTGGTGAGGCTTGCAATATGTTGCAGCAAGAAGAAAGCCAAAGAGATGTTTTAAATGATTCTAAATCAGATAATACCCTTGTCATGTTTAGCAAAAATACTGATCTTCCTGTCTGTTCTGCATGTGGTAAACAAGGTCACCTTGGAGAAAAATGTTGGATTGTTGTGGGGTTTCCACCTTGGCATCCTCTTTTTCAAAAGGACAAGATTAAACCTTCCTCTAGAGGAGGTAGGGGTGGCAGGTGGTCTAGAGGGGGCAGAGGTGGCAAAGGAGGTCGATCCTCATATGACAGTAGCTCATCAAATGCTGCCTCTTCTGTCTCTTTTTCCACTGCCCAACTTGAACAACTTACGAAGATGCTGCCCCAACCCTCTAAGCATCATTCTTCTGACACTGAAGAAGAAATTGACACTGCTTATGCTGGAATGACCTACTGCTACCATGCTGATACAAATCAAGAGGCCTGGATCATTGATTTCGGAGCCTCTGATCATATGACTGGAACCTTAGGGCTCCTTTCTAATCTTGTTCCTCAACTGCAGCACTCTAAAATTAACCTACCCACTGGTGAAACATCCCTCATCTCTCACAAAGGCTCAGTATGCCTTAACTCTTCTTTGACCCTTAAAGATGTTTTGCACATTCCCACCTTTAAGCATAATTTGTTATCTGTTCAGAAACTTAGTAAAGATGAGCACTGTAAAATCATTTTTGAGCCCCATAAATGTGTCATTATTGATGAACTTACTGGCAGTATCAAGGGAAGTGGTGTGGCTATGAATGGTTTATACTATCTTTCCCCTTCACCTTCTTTTTCTTCTGCTGGCCACACTGCTGCCACTACCTTATTGGTTCCAGAAACCAATACTGGAATCAAGCCTTTCAGTCCTCACACTCTTTGGCACACTCGATTAGGACATGCTCCCCTTGACAAAATTAAAAATATTCCTCCTTTATCTCACTTACCTTCCCATACCAGTGATGTCTGCACTACCTTCCCCATGGCCAAGTTCACCAAGAAACCATACTCCACTAGTGTTTCTAGGGCTCCTCAACCATTTGCTCTTGTGCATATCGATATTTGGGGTGCATATAGGGTGCCCACCAAGGGACACTACAGGTACTTCCTCACTATTGTTGATGACTTCTCTAGAGTCACTTGGGTTCAATTATTGAAGCACAAATCTGATTTTTTTCAAGTTTTCAAAAATTTTGTTGCTATGATCAAAAATCAGTTCAATCACCACATCAAAATCTTAAGATCAGACAATGCTCTAGAATTCCATGATCACCAATGCTTAGATTTTTTTCACTCACTTGGCATCACCCACCAAACCTCTTGTGTTGATAGACCTCAGCAAAATGGTCGAGTTGAAAGAAAACACAGAAACGTCTTAGAAATGTCCAGAGCATTGAGGTTCCAATCAGGTCTCCCTTTGCACTATTGGGGTGATTGTGTCCTTTGTGATGTGCACATTCTCAATAGATTACCTAATGTTGCTCTTTATTATCAAACACCCTATGAAGCACTTTACCATGAACTTCCTTCTTATGAGCACCTCAAAACTTTTGGTTGTCTTGCCTTTGCTACCAACCCTAGTCGCATCAATGATAAATTTTCCCCTAGAGGTGTTCCTTGTGTCTTTTTAGGTTATCCTTCCACTCAAAAAGGATATAAACTTCTCAATTTGTTAACACAAAAATTATTTGTCAGTAGAGATGTCTCATTTCATGAACATATTTTTCCTTTCAAAATTTTTTCTACTCCTGCTTCCTCTCCCTCTATCCATATCAATCCTCTTGCTTCTTCTGATGATCCTGCCTCTGCCAGCCCACCTCCCCCACCTGTTGCACCCCTTCCTGATCTTCCAAGAAGAACCTCTAGAATATCTCAACCCCCTTCTTGGCATCAAGACTATGTCTTGGCTGGCTCCAATACCAGTCTTTCCCCCTCTAAAATCCACCCTTCTACTACTACTCAAGTCACCAGCAGCTTCTCATGTTTCATGTCTCAGTCTATACACACCAAAGACCCTATTTTCTTTAAAGATGCTGTGACTAATCCCAAATGGATTGCTGCAATGAATGAGGAACTGTTTTCTCTTGAACAAAATAACACTTGGACTCTCACTACCCTTCCCAAAGACAAAAAACCTATAGGGTGTAAATGGGTCTTCCGGACCAAATATAATGTTGATGGATCCCTTGATAAATATAAGGCTAGGCTAGTTGTCCTAGGCAATCATCAAAGGCCAGGGGAGGATTATGACCAAACCATTGCTCCAGTTGCCAAAATGGTTATTGTTAGGTCCCTCTTAGCTGTTGCGGCTTTGAAACAGTGGTGTGTACACCAAATGGATGTAAAAAAATTCTTTTTTACATGGGGAATTGAATGAGACTGTCTTTATGAGGTTACCTCCTGGTTATACTAGGGATGGTTCCCTCATCCACATTACTGCTAAGGGGGAGAAATCTAGACTTACTTCTCCTCTTGTGTGCAAGCTCAACAAGTCCCTTTATGGACTTAAACAGGCTCCACGACAGTGGTTTGCCAAACTAAGTAGTGCCTTAATTGCTGATGGATTCATTCAATCCAAATCAGATTACACTTTGTTTGTTAAAAATTTGTCTAATGCTGTCATAGTTGTTCTTGTGTATGTTGATGATATTCTTATTGCTGGTACACATTTGCATCACATCACTGCTACTAAAGTTTTCTTAAGCTCTCACTTTCAAATGAAGGATCTTGGTCCTCTACGATATTTTTTGGGTATTGAAGTGGATCAAATCCCACAAGGCTTTTTTCTGTCTCAGAGGAAATATACCCTTGACTTACTGCATTCTTATAACATGCAAGGCTGTAAACCTTTAAGACTTCCTATGGATTCCAAATTACAACTCAATTGTGGCACTCCATTACCTAAAGCTGAACCTTATCAAAGGCTAATAGGAAAACTTACACTAGTGGAAAAATCTTTATGGGCTGCGGGCATTTTATGGGTATGGGCTGCGGTTTTGTCTCGCAGCTCTTGGAGTAGCAGCAAATAACATAAACTTATTGGCTGCGGACATAATGCCCGCAGCCCTTACCCCATTTTCAAAAAAAAAAATTTTTTTATTTTTTATTTCGTTTTAAATTTCTTTGCATTTCATTGAAGATCAACCCAGAAATTAAAAAATCTAAAAACGAATGAACAATCTAACTAAAATTTAAAGAAACGCATGAACAATCTAACTAAAATTTGAAGAAATTGCCCAGAAACTAAGGGTTAAAATACCCAGAAATTAACAAATCTAAAATAAATGAACAATCTAACTAAAATTATCTTCTAATTAAACGAAAATGAACAATGAAACTTCTTCAATCCATAAATGAACAATGAAAAATCCAGATATTACAAATCTAAAAACGAAAATGAACAATAAAACTTCTAATTAAACGAAAACGAAATAAAAAACGCAAAAACCCATAAATCCTTGAACTTGAAGATCTGAAATCCTTTGAAATCCTTGAACTTGAAGATCTGAAATCCTTGAACTTGAAGATCTGAAATCCTTGAACGCAAAAACGAGAAAATCCCTTTGAAGACTAACGTTAGAAGAAGATTAACCCAGATTACGAGAAAATCCCTTTGAAATTACGAGGAAATTACGAAATGAACCCAGATTAACGTTTGAAGAAGATGATGATTTTAAAGAAGATTAACGTTTGAAGAAGATGATGATTTCTTAAAAAATTCTTCAAAAACGAAATGGGTTTATGAAGTTTGAAGATACAAAAGCAAGGGTTATGAAGTGTAAGATATGAAGATGATGATTTCTTAAAAAATTCTTCAAAAAGGAAATGGGTTTATGAAGTGTAAGATATGAAGATGATGATTTCTTAAAAAATTCTTCAAAAACGGCGGACATAAGAAATGGGTTTATGAAGTTTGAAGTAAGATAGAAAAACGGCAGACATATAAGCTAAGGCCTTTATTGTTTCATGAAATTAGGGTTTATGAAGTATGGGCTTCATATTTGGGCTGCGGACATAAAGAAAACTGCAGCCCTTTATTGTTTTTTTAAATTTTGTGGACTATTGGTTGCGGACTAGCTTACAAACCGCAGCCCTTTTGTTTTTTTTTTAATATTGTCTATTGGCTGCGTACAACTTTAAACCGCAGCCTATTAGCCGCAGCCAATAGCTTTTTTTCCACTAGTGTTATTTACTTGACCATCACTAGACCTGATATTTCTTATACTGTCCATGTTTTGAGTCAATTTATGCACAGCCCTACTGATATTCATTTTCAAGCTGCTCTAAGGGTCTTAAGATACCTCAGCAGCTCTCCTTCACAGGGCATATTGCTCACAAATACTTCTAATAGCCAACTAACTGCCTACTGTGACAGTGACTGGGCAGGTTGTCCAAGTACTAGAAGATCCACATCTGGTTTTTGCATTCTCCTTGGCCAAGCACCCTTATCTTGGAAGGCCAAACGACAGTCCATTGTTGCTCGCAACAGTGCTGAAGCGGATACAGGTCTATGGCTTTGACCATTTGTGAAGTAATGTGGCTCAAGCAACTTCTCAAAGATCTTGGTTTACATCACTATCTTCCTACTACTCTTTATTGTGACAACAATGCTGCACTTTCCATTGCTTCCAATCCTGTGCATCATGAGCGAATGAAGCATATTGAGATTGATACTCATTTTATCAGAGAAAATGTCCAAGATAACATCATCACTCCACAATACATTCCTTCTAGTCAACAATTGGCAGACATCTTTACCAAGATTTTACCTGCTCAACAGCATCATCACTTACTTTCCAAGCTTGGAGTTCGTTCTTCCTCCTCTCAGCTTGAGGGGGAGTATTAAGAGTAATATTCATGGCTCCACACAACAAGCAGTATACATGGTTTTCTCCAAATCAGAAGAATATTCTCTGAGTATTTCAGTGCATCCTTGAGCAAGGAATTTAGTACAAATAGTACATCTTGCAAGCTGTCAATATAAACGGCTAGTCACTGTTTTTTCATCCTTTTGCTTAACATAAATAGAGGCTCAATATAGCTTGTAATCTTATGAAAAACAATGCAATGAAAACAATGAATTTCAGTAATCTCTTCTTTCTGTTTTGTGTGTGCAATTAGCTCTTCACAAACAGTGTTTGTTTTTGTTTTTGATTTACAACCACTAAAATTATTGTATTTCGTGTTTAGATTAAATTATAGAATGTTGAGTATTTTAGTAATTGAAATTTCGGTTAAATTGTTCAAATCTAAACTTTAATGTTTTAATTGGCAACAAAGAATATAGTTGGTGATTATTGGATTTTTAAATACTTTTTTTTGAAAAACGGTGATTATTGGATTTTTTTTTTTAAAACGGTGATTATTGGAATTTGTAACTTTTAAGTTTTAATATGGATATTTGATACGTTGATTATTAACTTAATTCATAGAGATATTTTCCAAGCTATTTGGTTTGAGATTAAAAAATTGAGTTTATGGTGTTGAAATTATTATTTTAACATTGTTGTTATTGTTAACCTAGATTGAAATCGAGTTATTTTAAGTTACTTGAATTTTACTTTGTAAGTCGGTGTAATAATCTTCTATAAAAGTAAAATAATTTTTTCAAATAAAAAATACTTAAAGATGAATGTTAATTAGGTGATAAAGTCATGTAGTATTACTAATGTTGATGATTGGTGACTAGAATCGAGTCTTGGTCATAGGTGTAGATGAATCAAAGTTCTGGGAAGTATTGACTTCCAGAAGAAAAAAACTATTCGGCTTTTGGGGTCCAAGGAGGGAAGACGAGTCATCTGATGAATGAAGCAGTTGAGAAATTTTCAAAGGATAAAGACAAGTCGACTTCCGTGGCATATTGGGGATTGCCGACTCGGCGTTTGATGCTGACAAAAGTGGGATTTTTCCAGAACATAAAGCCGACTCGACGGTGAGATGGAAAGACGGCCACTGACTCGGCGACAGTTACTTATGTATACACACAATTCAAGGGGTAGGGTTTATTTGTTCACAAAATTGAGAGATCACGAGAGAGCACATTGTTCTTTGTGAGTGTGTTTGATTTATCTTGTAAAACTTTGCTTTCTTATTGAAAGTGTTTGTCTCGGTGTCGGTGGACGTAGCTATCACATTGATAGTGAACCACGTTTCTCTTGTGTTTTCTTATTATTGGTTTGAATTTCTTTGTTTCATAGTTGTTTATCGATCTTGCTTCCGTTGTCGCACAACAACTACTAAATAGATTATAAAAAAAAATTCTAAATGTAGTCCATAAAATCATATAGAATTGCTACCTAATATATAGTTTATTTTGAGATTAATAATAATATTAGCTTTTTTTTATTTCTCCTTTGAATACAAACTTTTTCTAAATTTCTAACGTGGTTTCACATTTTTATTTTCTTATTTATATCCATATCAAAATTTTGCCAAAACTTTACAAAATAATCGAAAAACCAAAAAAATTTAAACCATTGTCAAATTAGGGAAACACAATAATAGCTTTATCTACATTATTTGCTCCCCCTGCCTGCCTCTTTAAATTCCGTTTAGCGCTTCCTTTAAGATGTATACATTCATCTTGAGTTTGCTGCCTTTTGATTTTTTATGAGAGCTTTTTGACCATAACATAAAGGGGTGAGCAAAATCGGATATCCGGTCCGAAACATGCAGTCGGATCGTATATCCGATGTTCGAAAACTGCTATATCTGATATCCGATATCCGATTCGATCCGACTCGGATATTCGATATCCGGTATCCGACAATATTCGAATCGGATATTCGAGATATCCGATATCCGATGCCTATGAGAAAAAGTTGAAAATTTCCAGTCGGATATTCGAAATATCCGATATCGGATATCTGAATTTAGTCAAAATAATTTATTTATAAAAATATAATTTTATTCTTATGAATAACGGATATCCGAAATTACTTATAATATGCGGATATCCGATATCCGAAATAATTTCGGATATCCGATATCCGACAATTGAAAAAAATGTCGGATATTCGAATCTACAAATATTGATATCCGAATTTGTATCCGATATCCGAATTTTCGAATCGGATATTTGATCCGAATTGTAACTTCGAATCGGATATCCCAAAAATCGAATCGAATATCAGATCGAATCATCGGATAATCGGATCATCAGATAAATTTGCTCAGCCCTAGCGAACTCAATGGGAGGGGAAATTATCACATTCGAAAAAGGAACAATCCCCAACAACAGCCTTGAACTTTACTCATTTTCATTTAAACAGCCGCGAACTTCGTTTATCCTCAACAACAGCCATCAAAGTACCAAAAGTGACATCGAAACAGCCAACTTGCCCCAGCTCCACTAAATGACCGGTTTTTACCCATTTATTACCTTTGACCTAAGCTTATGACCGTTGACCAAAAATAAAAAAAAAAAAAAAAAAAAAAAAAAACATTTTAACTTCCTTCATCCCTTACCTTTCACCATTCACTCTTCTTCCTCCATTTTTACTTTTCTGAACTCATATCTTTATGCTTTTCTTCTCTGACAATCTGCCATAACACTCCCAAAAACCTTGATCTACTATTCCTTAATCCCAAGATTTCATCTTTTTGTGTTTATCTGCTCAATTTCATAAGCCCTGTTCAAATCTCCAATTGGGTTCTGTTCATTTTACCAAAAATACTTGAATTCAGTGTTGAATTTGAACACCCTTTGACCCAAATCTCCTAAAACTTGGATTCTTTTTTCTGAAAACAATAATGGGTATTTGTGCCAGCAAAAACAAAGATTCAAAGCCAGGACAAAATGGGTATAGCAGACCAGAAAATGAATACAATCAATCATCTCAACAAAGTCATCAGTATCCTCAACAACCAGCATCTGATAGACCAGTTGCTCAACCACCAGTTAGAGCTACAAGTCCAGCAAAACCAGCACAAAGAACCGATCCAAACACAATTTTAGGAAAACCCTTTGAGGATGTTAAGATGCACTACACATTAGGGAAAGAATTGGGTAGAGGTCAATTTGGGGTTACCTATCTTTGTGTTGACAAAAACACTGGTAATCCTTTAAACTTGAGGCTGTAAATGGGAAATTTTGGGAATTGAAAGAAAAGGCAAAACAAAGAATTGGGGAAGATAAAGAACTAAACTTTTTTGAAGGGTATTTGAAGAAAGGTATGGAGAGTGGAAGAGGATAAAGAAATGGAGGAAGAAGAGTGAATGGTGAAAGGTAAGGGATGAAGGAAGTTAAACTTTTTTTTAATTTTTTTTTATTTTTGGTCAACGGTCATAAGCTTAGGTCAAAGGTAAGAAATGGGTAAAAACCGGTCATTTAGTGGAGCTGGGGCAAGTTGGCTGTTTCGATGTCACTTTTGGTACTTTGATGGTTGTTGTTGAGGATAAACGAAGTTCGCGGCTGTTTAAATGAAAATGAGTAAAGTTCAAGGCTGTTGTTGGGGATTGTTCCTTCGAAAAAACACAAGTATAACGTAGTGATTTTGGTTGACAATTTAGAGTAGAATAGTGCCACATTACCTACTAAAGTTGCTTATAAGTTATAACAATATACCTGATTTAACATCGTACAAAAAGCAAACTATTTTTTACAGTACGGATGTATAAACAAAGTTATAATAGTTTTTGACTCGGCCTACAAGGCCATACTAGACTGAAATATGGCCCGAACAAACTTTTAAAAAGGTTATATAATGAGCGCGTTGCGTAATGTAACTGGGATTTTTTCAGGGTACCAACAAAAATAAAAATGTTAGGAAAATTCATGATTGTGGAAGGAGTACACACTAATAGTAAACATAAAAAATAAAAATTTTATTGACATCTTCTGAATCAAAAAGGGGTGGTGGCGCAGTTGGCTAGCGCGTAGGTCTCATAGCTTCTCTGAGTAATCCTGAGGTCGAGAGTTCGAGCCTCTCTCACCCCAGTATTTTTACTATGGCAGTTTGGCTCTTTACAATAATAATTGTATGATTCAGGAACACTAAACTTGCTACATTTCACTTTTTTATGCAATCTAATGCGTTATTTTGATCGTTTATATATTAAATTAAACAAGTCTAAGAATATAAAAAATTGATATAATGAAAGTATGCGATTAGACGATTCAAACATGATCCCACTTTACTATATTTTTTCTTATACATTAGCCGCAATATGTAAAATAAGCTTGAATGATGAATAGTGTCGATAACAAAAACGTAGCGAGTATTTCAGAACGTAGCGAGTATTTCAGAACGTAGCTATTACGAATACTGTCGATAGTTACATACTTGATCAGTTCTATAGAGGCCGATAATAGTTATTGTAATCGACTCGTGCGACGTACCTGATTTTTAGTATTTATCACTTTAGAATTGTAAGTAATTACTTTAATAAACTAAATTTACATAATCTTACCATAAAATTATTTCAGTTTAACATGTGTGTAGATTAAATATATTGGATTTTTGTTACTTTTTCTTCTCTACTTTATGTATTTAAGTTTATATTTCTTAGTTTAAATTTCAATAAAGTTAATTTTATTCATCAATATTTTTTGAAATCAATTTTATGATCATTATTTTTAAAGTCAATTTCATTCATCATTTTATTGTTCTAAGTTCTGTAATTATTTCTTAACTAGTATAGAACCCCGTGTAATGCACAAACTTTTTAACATCTAATGTGCAAATTTTAATTAACCGCAAGCGCACGGTGTACGCGTAGTGTGGGTCGAACACAAGGAGGCTAAATAATTCCGAATTGTATGTTTATGACGAGCTAAGACAAGATTCAAACACGTAATATAGGATGATGTTCTAAACCTAATATGCAATTAACTAAGACAAGAATAAAAATGCGGTATAACAATGATATGAAAGACACTAGGGCGTCGGGTATCATCCAATTCTAACATGGAATTCAATTAATTTCATGATTGTATGAAATTAAGTCATAAATATGAGAGAACGTGATCTAATTAGTCTCAAGCTTCCACTCTATTGACTAATATCGATTTAAGACCAACTAGCATTAATCCTCAAACTTCCGTTCTATTGGCTAATACTAGAAGGAATTTAACTTAAATATATCTCAATCCTAAGTTAAACCAATTCTCAAACTTCCATTCTATTGAAAAGGCTAACAAAGATATTTAAATCAAGACTCATTAAGCATAGGTTCAATCATCGACTCAAATCGCACACAATCAATCAATAAAATGTCAATCCATGCTTCGAATTAGGGATTTCACCCTACCCTAACCCTAGATAAGGAAACTACTCACTACTCATGATCATAGAAAACATACAACAAACAACAAATAATGATGTAAAAAGCAATAACGAAACAACAAAACTTACGGAACGAGAATATAGCATAAACTGAAAGTGCGGAAATCGAATTCTACAAAGGTTCTTCAATGGATGCTTGAAAGAAAACTAAGAAAACTACTAAGAAAAGTTACAGGAAAGTAAAATGAAAAACTAAAATCTGATATTACAAGAAAAATAACTGCCACTATATAAAGTGGTTCCAAAAATTGGAAGAAAACCGTCAGGAAAACTGCCCGGATTAAAAGGCGACGAGCGGCGCCTATCAGGGCGACGATCGTCGCTCAGCTGCTGGAGAATTCTGAAGGCTGCTGCTGGATAAGGCGACGAGCGGCGCTTCATGAGCGACGACTCGTCGCTTGCCTACGACATGGGAATAAATAATGCTGAATTGTGCGACGAGCGTTGCACCTTTAAGCTGGGTCGTCGCTTGGCCTTTTGATGCACTTTTCTTGCCTTCTCCTCATCGGGACTAGCTTGTGGCTCGGTCTCTTCACGTGACAAGGGGTCTTAGGCTATTTCTCCAAGCCTTCACCCTCTTATAACTCCGAAATGTACCTAAAAACTCCGATTTTGCCTCAAAAATCACATAAAACATGAAATCGACCTCATGAGACAAAATATACACAAACTACTACAAATGTACCTAAAAACCCACTAAAACTACAAATAAGGAGCGTAAAATGAACACGAATAAGTGCAAATAATTGCACTTATCAAACTCCCCCATGCTTAGCCTTTGCTCGTCCTCGAGCAAATCAAGGTGAAAATACAAGTAAAACAAGGCCAAGACACGGTCTCCAAATCCTAAACTACTTCTTATGCCTCCCTTCCTAAACTCCTCTAATACCCGGTGTTTGCCAAGAGTCCAAATCATTCATACCACTTAACCCCTTCACTTGGCTAACACAAAACACACAAAGACAAATGATAGACACGGAAGATCAAATAACATCAAAACATCAAAAAGCAAAAACCCTACTCTTCAACCTCCTTATAACTCCAAAAAAAAGAATGTGAGAAATGAAAAACAAAAAGTCTACTACTTGTCCCTCCAATTGTGGCCTACCCAAATACCTTCCTTATGTCTCCCACTTCATATGTCGCCACTGCAAACAAAATGAAAAACAAGTATACTTTGAATCTCTCTTTTTCTCTCATTTTGCCTAGGGGCCCATTTTTGGGTTTTCACCCTAGCCACTCATTTACTTTTTCAAATCTCACTTGCTCACCCACTCATGCCGCTCTTTTGCCTAGGTCGCCCTTTCGGGTTTTCAACCTAGCTGAGCCTTTCTCTTATCAAGCATGAATTCTTTCCCTTTTTCCATGAAAAAACAAAGTACAGACCAAGCTATAAAATGAACAAATACAATGCATGATCAAGCTTAGCCTATACAAATATATGGGGTAGATAACACGAATAAACAAGCAATGGGTTCCCCCATGCTTGCTTTTCGTGGTGGATGGCAATAGGGTGTTCAGCAACCCTAGATAAAAGTAGGGTCTTTAGTAACCCTTGATATAACAATGTAGCACAACCATGAGAATGCATAGCTACCTAGTAAGCACCAATGTTGAATCGGGATAACACCATCGATTGCAACACTACCTCTTAAACATGAACACCGGTTCTCCTTATGGCTCCCCAAAAGTAAGAGGCTTCCTATCTTAGTCTCCTTTCCCTCATAAATGATCTCACATGAAAGCCCATTAAAATCCCAAACCCCTTATCAACCTCAACCCAACCCACACACACACAAAACAACCAACACAACCACAACATAATGTACCACAATAAATACCCAAACTCCATAACAATAAGGCTCAAAATAATGAAGCTCTTGGATCTCGCAATCCAAGAACTATCTTTGGATCAAAGAGGATGGGGGCTTAATTGCGGGTTAAAATTTGTAGCTCAAAAATCCTGCAGTGGTTAGTGAAAGATGATGTGCGAGAATCTAGTGAGGATAGCTCGGTGGGTCAAGGTGTGACAATATAGTGGAGCTAGAATATAGAGAAAGGAAGAGCAAAGATAGGGATAGAAATATACCTGCAGATGGCGACTCGGCGTAAGAGGAATAATGATAGCAGCAACAACAGCTCCAATGAACACTTACTCTCCTTTTGCCTAGCCTCCTTCATAGGTTTATGGCTAGCATTCTCTTTTTCTTTTCTTTTTTTTCATTTTTTTTCATTTTTTTTTCAAAAAAAAAACAACTTACAATCAAAGATAAATAAAAGAAAAAAACTGAACCCAAAACTGAAAACTAACCTAAACTATCAAAGAAAATGTAAAAGTACAAAATAAAGATAAAAATAAATACGAAAATATCTACACAAAAGGTGTAGACTCCCCCTATGCTTAAACTAAGCATTGTCCTCAATGCTTAACAGTATAGCAAAGGGACTAAACCATGAAATCAATAGCATACAACTAGAGGAAGTCTAGAAAGGACACTAAGCTAAAAAAAATTACGGGTTGCCTCCCGCAAGCGCTTTGTTTAACGTCCATCGCTCGACGTGACTCGGCTCAGTTAATTAGGCTCAAGATTGGACATTGTCAGAGTTCTTAGCATCTTATCGAACTCCTTTGAAAAATTCAAACCAAGATGATAAAGGTAGTTCGAAAGAGGAATAGCTACAGAAATAAAGGTGAGAGCCCTTTTCGATTTGTAAAACAGTCTAGCAACACATTCAGAAAAAGCATGCACATTAGTCCAATGTAGCACATGTGGATCACGGTCAAGGAGACTATAGCAGGAGAGTTTGTCAATAATATAATTATCAGCAATAAAATCAGTGTTAACAAACTCTATAGTACTCTTGTGAATTAAAGGTGATGATGCAACCATAAGGGACTTTTCTTCCTCAACCAAAAACAATTCGAAACATGAAGAAGTCTTGAGATGTAGAAACTCAGTATCAAAAGAATTAACCAATGCTAATGTTTCTTCATCATAGACTCCGTCACCCTTTAACATTAATTCAAGTGCATCTACCTCACGTTCCCAAATAGACTTGGAATGACAATCTTCATGAACAAAGTTAGGATGGTCAATGGTGGACTCACACTCAATGGGTGGTGAATGAATGGGAGAAGATGAGGAGACACAATCACAAGAAGTAGTATCATAAGACTCAATAGCATCAGACACTAAAGACTCTACCTCCCCATCATCAATAAACATGTTATCAAGTGCAAAATCTTCATCAAGTGATTCCTCTACATCCTCACCAATATGATTCTTATGGAATGATTTAAGATCTTTATTGCTACTAACATTTAAATGCATAATTTCAACCTCTTGCTCGAAGGCTTGAGCACAAAGACTCAAAAATTCCTTTGGCAAGGTTTCAACATAAGAATCAGTATCACAAGTCAAATCCAAAGATTCACACACCATTATAGAAGGAACAATAAATGAGCTATCACAAGATAAATCAATAGGCAAGTCAGAGTTCTTAAGATTATCACCATGTTCGATTGGAAGGTGCAACTCACCCACATTACCCTTTGAAGAAAGGGAATCATCAAGCTCAATTGTTGCGTCACTTGTTTTCTCATTGTTCATCACCATCTGATCGATAATTGCTTGAATACGAGCACAACTAGCTGATTGTTCAGCAATATGTTCATTCACTATTGCCTTTAGCTCGTTCATCGTTATGCTAGAATGAGAATTTTGACATTGTTCATCCTGTAAACACTGAGCAGACATATTGCAAAACAAGTCCCAACGATGACTGCCATCCATGTCAAGTATCTGACCATTACCCATATAGTTGGCTAGACTCCAAGACTCGGGGTTTAACCCCTCTAATATCACATGGCCTAGATCCTCATAGTAAAAAGTGTAACCATAAGAGCACAAATATTCCACATAATCTTGAAATCTAGAGAAATATGCATGAAATTGCTCACCTTCATATTGTGGAAAAGAGAATATAGCCATGCATAGCACCAAAGTATCACTTAAAGGGAAAGTGTCTATGTAAACCAATAAACAAAACAAAAAGAATTAAACTTCGCCTCCCCGGCAACGGCGCCAAAAACTTGATGAGCAAATTTTAATTTAACCGCAAGCGCACGGTGAACGCGTAGTGCGGGTCGAACACAAGGAGGCGAGATAATTCTAAGTTGTATGTTTTATGATAAACAAGACGAGGGAAAAATAAATAATATGGGTTTTGTATCTAATCCTAGGGTGCAAGAAACTAAAACGAGTATAAAAAAAATGGTGATAAAACAAGATATGACAAACACTAGGGCGTCGGGTATCATTCAATTCTAACATGGAATTCAATTAATTTCATGATTGTATGAAATTAAGTCATAAATATGAGAGAACGTGATCTAATTAGTCTCAAGCTTCCACTCTATTGACTAATATCGATTTAAGACCAACTAGCATTAATCCTCAAACTTCCGTTCTATTGGCTAATACTAGAAGGAATTTAACTTAAATATATCTCAATCCTAAGTTAAACCAATTCTCAAACTTCCATTCTATTGAAAAGGCTAACAAAGATATTTAAATCAAGACTCATTAAGCATAGGTTCAATCATCGACTCAAATCGCACACAATCAATCAATAAAATGTCAATCCATGCTTCGAATTAGGGATTTCACCCTACCCTAACCCTAGATAAGGAAACTACTCACTACTCATGATCATAGAAAACATACAACAAACAACAAATAATGATGTAAAAAGCAATAACGAAACAACAAAACTTACGGAACGAGAATATAGCATAAACTGAAAGTGCGGAAATCGAATTCTACAAAGGTTCTTCAATGGATGCTTGAAAGAAAACTAAGAAAACTACTAAGAAAAGTTACAGGAAAGTAAAATGAAAAACTAAAATCTGATATTACAAGAAAAATAACTGCCACTATATAAAGTGGTTCCAAAAATTGGAAGAAAACCGTCAGAAAAACTGCCCGGATTGAAAGGCGACGAGCGGCGCCTATCAGGGCGACGATCGTCGCTCAGCTGCTGGAGAATTCTGAAGGCTGCTGCTGGATAAGGCGACGAGCGGCGCTTCATGAGCGACGACTCGTCGCTTGCCTACGACATGGGAATAAATAATGCTGAATTGTGCGACGAGCGTTGCACCTTTAAGTTGGGTCGTCGCTTGGCCTTTTGATGCACTTTTCTTGCCTTCTCCTCATCGGGACTAGCTTGTGGCTCGGTCTCTTCACGTGACAAGGGGTCTTAGGCTATTTCTCCAAGCCTTCACCCTCTTATAACTCCGAAATGTACCTAAAAACTCCGATTTTGCCTCAAAAATCACATAAAACATGTAATCGACCTTATGAGACAAAATATACACAAACTACTTCAAATGTACCTAAAAACCCACTAAAACTACAAATAAGGAGCGTAAAATGAACACGGATAAGTGCAAATAATTGCACTTATCAACATCGACACATAAAAACATATGATATTAAAAAAAGATAGAAATATTATGCAGTAGAAACACTCAATTTTGACAGTTATATGTATGAACTAACTTTGTAATTTTAAAAATTTTCAACAATATATTAACCAGTATATTATATTTTTTAATTTACTCAAATTAACAATAAATAAATGTCAGTCAAAAGATACTTTAATAGTAGATATATTGTTCAAGATTAATTGCCATATCATTAGTCTTTAGTCAATAAATAAATTTTGACAAGTTCTCTTAAAAATTGACAATTAGAATTTTCCAAACTTTTTAGCAAGTTCATTTTATACTTTTCATCTTAATTCATGCCTAGAAACATGTTTTAGATTTTAATTGCAAGTTTCATGAGAAGCAACTAGATTTATTTTTCTAGGGTAAGGGACTGTTCCCAGTTCAAAGTATGAACTAAAATTATTGTGAAAGTGAATAAAAATTAGATCACTAATTAAATTGGGAAATTTAACCCTTAATTACATTAATTCAAAAAAAAAACCACGACCCATTTGGTTAGTGATATTAAATGGTGGTAATGAAAATGATTTATAATGTAAAATTCATCAAAAGTTCCATATCATTTCCATGGTAATGAAACTTTGATCAAAAAAAAAAAATTTTGAATTTTCATTACTGATAATAATATGTATAAATTTGTATATACGAAATGTGTTTAGAGTTGTGTTTAACATGTATTTGATATGGAAAAGTATGGTGTGACACGAACTTGTCGTTGCATTAAGAAAGTTATTTCCCGACTATTCCAAGTGTAAATAGACGGGACTTTCCCAAGGTTAACACACCCACCAATAGCAATGTACACTCACTACTAAAGGTGTGGAGCAAATACCACTCTTACACAAGCGAATAGAATAAGAGATGAGATATTGAGAATTGTGTCTTTCCAAATGAATGAAACATCATCTATTTATAGGGATTTTCTAACAACTCTTTTTCAACCTTCATAAAACATGGTCAAAGAATATAAATGTATTTTAGTATAGAATTAAAACACTCCATGAATGAAGATATAGTTGTTGGAGAAAGCTTTAAATGACCATTTATCCAACAATTACTACCTACCAAACGGGCCGTTAATTACGTTGACTTGCTTCCCCTAATGGACATAGTGAGAGTTTGAATTCCCTACTCAAAATTTAAACCAAACATTCCCGCTCTTCCTCTCTCACTTTCATTTGTTCTTTCTCTTTCTTCACACTGCAATCTGGATTCACTTTTCATCACTATGCCTTGTTGTTTCTCCAGGTATTTTTTTTTTCTCATTTTAACTTAAATCTTGTTCTTCTCAATAATTTTATTTTCCCCTTTACAATTTTCTCATTTTAATTTCTGTTGTTTCCGCCATTTTCTGGGTTGCGTTTTAATCTCCTGAGTTTTGCTTGATTTTCTTGTTATATACACTCCTAATTGCCTTCATTGAAGCCCTAATTTCACTGTAATTTGTTTGCAGAAATTGTTCATTTGTCTTAGTGAAGTGTGGAATATGTTGTGCTTTAGTATTTTTCAAGGTTATAACATGCTGTATTGAGTTGATTTGAGTTTTTGTTGTCTATTTCTGTATGGGTATGTTAGGGTTTTCAAGATTTGGAAAAGGATTAGATTTAGGTTATTCTTGTAGTTAAGTAGCCTTCATCTAAAGGGGATTTGAAGAAGTCAAATATATGCAAATAGGTTGTTCAAAACGAATCCTCAATGAGTTTTTTCCTTGAAAATGGGGGAAGTTGTACTGGCTAAAAATGTAAGTCTTCTTTTCTTATTTGGACCAGCTGGAGTTTTCAAGATTTGGGTTATTTGTTGTGTAAGTCCAAAATCTCCTAGTATAGGAGATGCCTTTGGTAATCTCATTACCTACTCCATGGCTTGCACACTAGAGAATGATGTTGGGTGTATGGTGGAGCATGAGGGTAGAGGTTTGGATCTCTCTATAAAATGATCGAGGGAGAGAAAATGGAGTGTCTTGAACAAGGTAAGAGATGCCTTGAACAAGGCAAGAAGGTGCACAAGGAAGGCCTTGGTTGTGCCTTAAACGAGGCATGGAAAGGGTGCACAAGATAGCGAATGGCCGTGCTAGTTCGAGCGGTCTATACAAGGGCCAAACACAGGTTTTTTTTTGTGCTTTTCTTGGGAGCAAAGAGTCCACTTGTCCTAAACTCCTAGGGATTAATCCATTGATCTCCATTAAAGGGAAAAAGGGTTTGGGAAACCTAAGAGTCCATTTGTATTAAATTAAGAGTGATCTCCATTAAAGGTGAGATCTTTATACTTGAGAGGTTGTTCTCAAGGGTGTGAGAGCTTAGTTCATTGATGTGTTGTTGAATTATTAATGATATTAATCATTGTTTGAGGGGAGTATATATAAGACAGCTCATTAATCTTTATACTTGAGAGGTTGTTCTCAAGAGTGTGAGAGCTTAGTCCATTTCAATATTTTATCTTTTTGGAATAGAAACATGAACTTTTCTCGATTCGAGAGAATGATGGTGGGTAAAACTGTTTTATTTCTCTTTTTGGGTAAGCTAGAGTTCCGGGTATAACTCAAGATGTGACCATAGAATAAAGTGTGGGAGGAAAACAAGAAGTATAGCTATTAGGAGATTTGTGATCGAGGTGTGCTTATAAAGGGTAAGTTTAATCCGACGGCCATGAAACCGACGGCATGATATGTATTAGAGTGTTGGACATAAAAGAAGATCATAGATGAGTGGACATGCATTGAGACTTGAGAGATAGAATCCAAAACAAAGATATAAGAAAGGGTTAAAAGTCGCAAATATTAAGAAGATTAAAAAGGTATCATTGAATTGGTAAGTATCATAGAAAGTTAGAACTCAAGAGACTTAAAAGACGGTGGTGAAGTCCAAAGATGATTGGAGGGCAGGAGTGGAAAAACATAAAGGGTTAAGTTTTAAAGATTGAGATGGTAGAAAATAGAAATGAATGGAGAAGAAAGAATTTATGTGGACGACCATTGGAACTAATCTATTGGTTCATACAGCCGACCTCTACTGTTTGGGATTAAGTCATTGATATTGTTGTGGGCAAGCTAGATTTTTTAAGGTTTAAGGGTTTGAAATTGGGAAAAAAGATATGATTTTGATGCAATTGAGTTGAAATTGCATTGGATATAGATATGTTTATGAAGAAACTACAAACTTGTTTTTCTTTTCGTTTTAGGTAAGCAAAAATTTTCAAAAGGGAAAATATGCTTTTTTGGTGGACATGGGGGAAATTATGCCGGGAATATATGTATAAGAACATGATGATTTGTTTTGTTTAATTAATATCCACACTTACATGTTTATGGAATCTGAAGATCTTCTTATATATTGTGATTATTTATTTCATCTATCTAGGTCAATGAAATATAATCAACACTACTGAAGTGGGTACTTGATCAGTTCAGTTCAAGGAGTAAGAAAAATGGAAGGAGTGTACAAGGAGTTGGATGAATCAAAGACGGAGTTGGAGAAGCTGAAGGAAGAATATCGAATCAAAACAGAACTTTCTGAAAGTTTGAGAAGTGCTCACACGGAACAATTGGCAAAAAGTGAAGCAGCAAAGTTACAGATTGAAAAGCTCACAAAGGAACTGAATGATAAATCAGATGAGTTAGCCGAATTGGGGCATCTTTATGAAGAGGTAAAATCCAAATTGCAGGAGACTGAATCATCTCTTAAGCAAGTCAGTTCTGTGAACGAGAAAATTCGATTTGATGCTAGTGAAAAGGTGCAGAAATTGGACGAGGAAAACAGAAAATTGGTGTCGGATTTAGAGGAAGTAACAGGAAGAAATGATGATTTGGAAAGGAAGCTTTATGCTTGCAATAACGAGATTGAAGGTCTTAAAAAGCTTCTGTCTGAATCACAAAGGAAGTGCTTAGAAGCAGAAGAAAAGGTCCGAGCAGGAAGAGAATCGAAACATAGAGAGGACGTGATATTGAAATTGGAGGAGGAAAGCATGAGCATCCAGGATCAGCTGAAATGGAAGAAAGAACAGTTTTTACATCTTGAAGAAGCGCACACTCGGCTTCAAAGCATGTTCCAGTCAAGCAAGAAGGAATGGGCATCCGAAAAATCAGATATGTTGGAAGAGATGACAATGCTGCAGTCTAAATTGGATTCTCAAATTAGAATCACTGAAAGTCTTGAATCCCGGCTTAAGATGTGCAATCAAGCTCTTGCACATGAGGAAAGCCGAAGGAAAGCTTTGGAGGTTCAACTGTCAGAATCAAAACAGTGCTTCGATAATGTTTTAGCAGAGTATGAGGATGCCAAAGCAAAGATTGAAAGCCTAAGCAATAAACGTGATGAAGATATTGCGGATTTGAGGAATTCACTTGGGATAAAAGAGATACTGTTGAAGGAGATGGAGTACAAGGCTACCCGCCTTGAGGAAGATAACAAGGAGCTTCTTGAATCGTTGAAAGAGCTACGGGAATCTCAAATCAACAAAAGAAAAGTGGATCCTTCTGTGAACAAGCTTCGCAATAAGCTTAAAGACTTAGAACAGGTTCATAGCAACTGCTCATTGGCTTTGAAGGAAAGAGAAGCTGAATGGAACTCGAAATTGGAGAAGCTGCTGGGAGAGATGAAATGTAATGAATCGGATTTGAAGAGAAAAAGTGAACAACTGGAACAACTGAAAGCACAGTTGGATTGTTGTCACTCTGCAATGGAAGTTTCGGGTGAAGAAACTTCCATACTGCTCTTGATCATGAAGTCTATACTTTCTGATGCTTACGCAGAGCTCTTCAAGTCAGAGGATCAGATCAAAGCACTGAAAATGTACGGAAGAGAGGAGAAAGATAATGTTCATCGGTTGGATATGGGAGACTGCGCTACATCAGAAGCTCAAACTTTTTGTATTGAGCAGTTGCGTGAGGAGATTGCGGTGATGACACAAAAGCTGAATTCAATGTCATTATTGGAAGAACGTAGTACCTTATTGGAGAGTGAAATTTTGCAGCATAAACAGATGCTCAAAGAGTCATCAAATTGCCATATTCGCTTGAAAGAACAAATCAGCCAGATGGAAGTTTCTATCAAGAATTTGTCGACTGCCCTAGAAAAATCGAATACTGAATTAGCAACGAAGACAAGAGAGGCTACAGAGACTCAGACGGAACTGCAGATATGGATATCTAAAGCAGAAAGTTTTAGAACGTGCCTTGAACAAAGCCAGGAGGCCTGTCAAAACTTGGAGAAAACCGTTCTTGAACAGGTTGAGACAGAACAAGTTCTTAGAGTAGAGATCAGATCTTATCAATCCAAAATGAAAGAACAAGAACAGAAAATTGAGGATCTTCAGCACAAGACAATGTCGCTCGATAAAAACCTTTTAGAAAAAGCAGCAGTAACAAAGGCAATGAGAATAGAGTTGGAAGCAGCAAACAAGAAAGAAGAGTACTATCTCAAAACCCTAAAAGAAAAGGATTCTATAGTTGAAAACCTCGAGAAAGAGATAGAGACGATAGAACATGCCATGAAACGAGAATCAGCAGCAGCTGAATCTGCAAGGCGGGAAGCACAGATCAAGTTTCAACTTGAAACGGAAGAACTGCGTAGGACCATCACGGCACAAAAGGATGAGCAGATAAGGTGTTCTCGGGAGTTGGCTTCATCATTAGAACAGGAGCTCTTGGATTTGGGTCTCTCGTCCCTTTCACAAGGTATAGAAAATGCAATTCAGATTGTTGCACTCAAAGATGCGTTAGAGAACTATGAATTGTGCATGAAAGTAGAGGTAGAAAGTAAGAACAGCGCAATTGATGTACTAACCGAAGAGGTTAGTAATCTCAATCGAAGAATGCAGCTTCAAGGAGAGTCTCTACTTCATTCACAACGATCAGTTAAAGAACTCAAAGCTCTGACCGAGTCTAACAAGATGGACATGGAAAAATTGTTAAACCAATCAATGGAAGACCAACATAAGTTCAACGAACTAATGAAACGTCTTGAGCAAGAAAACGAGGTTGCGACAGACAGCATCAAAAGGTTGTCTTTTGAAAGAGACAATCTAGTTGTTTATCTAGAAGCAATGAGTGAGCGATTTGGCGGATTATGTGCTGAAGATTTAAAGCTCGAGCAAATGCTGTTGCAAATGTTACAGAACTCTGACAATGATAATTTGTTCGTATCAAATGCAAGTTACCACAAGGATACGAAGAAAGCAGTTCTTAAAACATGTGATAGATCACCATTACGAGAGATCAACCATTGATAGCCTTGAATACGTTTCTTTCGCGTCATTCTTTCAATGCCTTAGTTACTGATTGGTTAGGATGTTAGAAACCAGATGTATCAGTAATTTTTTTAAACTTGTATAATGAAGCTGATGAGGATGTAACAGTCAAATGGATGTATCCTTTGAATCTACTTGATGAATTTCACCACTTATTTAGTTATATGGGTTATGGACATGCCTTAGTTACTCAAGATATTGTTCTCTGATTTCTTAACAGCTAATTTGTTCGTTTTTTAAAACGTCAAAGGTGCCAAACAAGGAGCGTGATTCTAGAGTCATGATGACAGCTCGATAGTGCCTCTACCCCTTGTCAAGTATCATCCTATACGCTCTCAATGTCCATTTCATGAGAAATTCATCAGAATCAATGGGAAGAAAAACACCGTTCAGATCGCCTTGTAGTTGTGGAGGCTAATGGTATGACACTATGACTTATGCATTTGCTACCTTTGTTTTGTGCTGTGCTGTGCTTTACAGTTTCCTTTGAAGCTCATCCCTTGTCATGAAGGATGGGTCCAGTGTCACATGATTCGTTAATCTTCTCGCGAATTGCGAATTGCAAATTACAAAAAGTGAACTATGGTCGATTTCAGGCTATTTTCGGGTCATTTTGAGCGAATAGCGAATTTAAAAAGTGAATCAACTAGCGAATTATGTAACACTGGATAGGTCACCTAGTACTCTAAATGCACTTAATTTGGAATAAACATCTATGAGGGGAACCCTAAATGTAGTAAAATGTCAAGGTGCTAGTAGCAATAAAAAGTGGGTCCATGCCAAAACAATCTCCTTCATTCAAAAAATCAAGCATACTTAAAATCCTTGAATTCTTTCCTTCCATTCTAAAAGCATCTTAAGAAAATTTGATCATCTTCTTATCATAGTATGAAATATGAATGTATGATTCAACATTCTAGTACTTCTATTATGTAGTGAATCTAACCGACAATAAAGAAATTGTTTTCAATTACCCTTAATAACAAGAATCAAACGCGTCTTCATGTAAAAAATACAACTTCACATAAATAAAAAATGCACCTATGTTAATGAGCATTATACTCATTTTCCGAAACTATACCCAATATAAATCTGTTTGTAATACTTTTATTTGCGAAATTAAACGATTTCTAAGGTTTATTATTTATTTCAACAGAAAAAACCTTCTGTCTTCTCTAGCAAAAATGGAAAACTATCTTTATGTATTTCGGCAAAGTGTTACGCCAAGTAATAGCCAAGCTCACTTGGGAGAATGCTTATTCTTCAGGAGCAGCACTTGCAGCATTGAGATCCACAGTAAGGTCAAGTTCCTGAGACATTTTAAACATATATGAGTTATCGAAAACCCGAACCCATAATTTCAATCGGACCTTGAAACTGACTATGATAATTAAACGAAAACAAAGAAAACGTATTGAGTGACATGACGTTTTTTAAACTATGGTGGGGTCTGGGCATCCTCAACATCTAATGTTTCACCCTCGGATCTGCCCAAGAACCATCCTAGACCGCCCCAAAATGTACCTAAACTCGACTTATACTCAACCGATAACAGCATTGAAGTAAGAAGAATCACCTTTCCAGTGATTTTTCGGTACAAAGCAATAACATCCTTGACAGTGGACTCAAAATGTGTTGTTGCATCATAACTCTACAAGAAATTCGATCCACGGATTAATGATTAGAGAATAAAAAGAGATCATTTATAGAGTTATATATTGGATTTAGAACTTACAGTTGAAATGAAGCAGCAATCAGATTCAGAATCGTTAGTAGGTTCATATCTATCGTAAGCATCATAGAAGATCTCATCTACCGGTCCAAGAAGATCGATTCCAGGCTTTAGCTCGGTTTCTGGGTTATCAGTCTCTGCTTCAGTTGTGACAAATGCTATGTATTTCCCTTTAGCAGCAACATTATGAGTGTAAGAACAGCAGAATAAGTACCTGAAAAAATTCAGCCAAATGTTTAGCTCAACAGTCTAATTGTTTATATTCTGAACAAGAGTTAGAATCAGAGTCATCCACCCAATATCCCGCACAATGCATTGCATAAAAATAGAGTTAGAGGCAGAGTTAGTGTCAGAGTCATCAACCCAGTATCGCCCACAATGCATTGCATAAAAATGATTGCTCATAAATCAAGAGAAAGCCTATTTTTGATAGGCAGAAATACTACAAATAGTCCTTGCTACACAAAAAATGTCAAGTATTTCGGTTGAGGGATAGAGTCTAACATATATCGATGCATTAACTATCAGCTTTACCTTTTGGTTGAGTAAGTCTGTTAGACTTAGTATCACCTGAACTAAAAATATTTGATCTAAATTGAAGTGTTAAAAGTGTCATATTCACATCTTGAGGCTTGGAGTATGGAATGAATACTAAGGATAAATGAAAAAGCCGAGTAACATAAGTAATGGGAATGACATACATGTCTGATTTACGACCAAGTTGCTTCTGAGGCAGGATCACTTGAACTGAGTGCGAGTCTTTGGTATCAGGAATCGGGTGACTCATTATACATATAGCACGGGTAACTCTACCAACCTTTTGCACCTGTTGCATCCATAACCAAACATTATATCGAATTCATTACATGTTTCGAGAATGATAAGAAAAATCGTTCTGTATTTGGTGTAGAGATTCTAGATGTGGATATCAAACTAAACCGAGAGCTTGCCTTATCGGGTAGATATGATGGATCACATACAACTTTCTTGCATTTGGCAGTTTCTCCTTCAGAGGAAACACCAATAGCCTTCCCACTATCATCAAAGACAACCTATAATCCAAAAGTACATTGAAATGAGTTCATTCACATGGATTTTAAGTCTTTTTGATCTCAAACAATCAATATATAGCTATAAGGACTGTCAAGGAACCAACTCAACTAAAAGCTTAAGCTTATGATTGAGGCCACAAAATATGTTATATACTCTAACACGCTCCCTTACTTCAGAACCCTTTGGGCTAGAAGTGTGGATGCAGCACAAGCCTTCCTCAAACCTAGCACCGAATGTTCTACTATAAATGAGAGGTGGTTGGGTTTCGAACCTGTAACATCTTGTCACGTTGGCTCTGATACCACTTCAAGAAACCAACTCATTCAAAAACTTAAGCTAATAGTAGATGCCCCAGAATATGTTATATACATTAATAATGACAACATATTTACCGAACAATCAGGCTTGTTAAGCATGTAAGTTCCACCATAAACCGCACTTAAACGAGCAAATCCCTATCAATGAAAGTAGAAAACATTATAAGCATGTTTCATATGAATGATTAGATAATCATAAGTAACAAAAGTTTACCTGAGGCAATTCTCCAAGTCCATACATTGGATAGATGTAAGGAGAGTTTCCCTTGTAACGTGCCAAAGACTCTGCATACAGCTTTGTAACAAAACCAATATGATTAGCTATATATGAATTGTTGTGATTATTAAAAGCATAGTGCAAAAACGCGGGAACAGTCGTGATTGCGGTAAAGAAACGGTAATACGGTAACGGGTTGTCGTATCGCTAAATATCGGTCAAAAAATGAGATTTCCCTTGAACAGGCCTAAAACGCGGTTATTTTACACCTTTCCAACGCGGGAAAAATCGGAACGATTTCTCTAAAAACCTTTCCAATGCGGCCTTTCCGATACGTCGCGGCCTTATTTTTGCACTATGATTAAAAGTTGTGCATTCATCGGTTATTGGTTGTTAGCCGATTCATTTGGCTTGTTTAGCCACTAGCCATCTAACAACATCGATTTTTTTGTTAACTTTTAATTTAGTAACGTTGTATAAGTCAACTCAACCTGCATTAGTAGTACTAATATTGGTCTTTTGTTAATTAGTAGAGATTAAGTGAATCAGTCGGCTAGAGAGATTTTTTCATTTTGACCTAAAAATCATTCATTAAAAGGTTTTTTTTGCTGTTTGACCAATCAATAATAAGTCAACCAACAAGCTGGCTAAAAGGTTAGTAGCAAACAAAGACAATGATATTGCCTTAAACTCATCAAATGGGATTGTCTACGTAAATAAGTATCATTATCTCAAGAGATCGCCACTAATAAAGATTCAAAAATTCTTACTTGAGATTGTCTTTTATAAAGACGACTTTCAAAAGCCCAGTCTAATTTTAAATACACATTGTTACAACTCTAAATATAAATTTGGGCTGGACTTTTGAGAGTCGTTATAACATATCCTGGGGCTTCAACCATCAACTTAAGCTTATGGTTGAGGCCCCAGGATATGTTATATACTTTAATAGTATTTACAAAAGACGGTCTCTCAAGAAAACACCTGATAAAGATTATACTTTTGTCGCCCCTATGTTTGATACTAATGTACATACAAAAGTAGGTCTTAGTGATTAAAGACGAGAATAAGTATCACCTTCATTCTTTTGACAAAATCTAAGGCAGGTTGATCCAAGTAAGAATCATCCAAATAAAGTGCCAAAGCATGGCCAATAAAGTCAATTGTATCATCTTCTAGACCATATTTTCTACAAAAAATTAAACAAGGAAAAAGATTAAAGCATATGAAATATAATTAATGTTGAATTCATATATGTAACATTTCAACTTATTAGAATTATGTAAGGTTGTGTTTGAAAACACGTAATTCATTTTAAATCATAAAAAAAGAATTTGGCAAATTGATTAGGTTTGTAAAGTCATTTTCAAATTCTCAATTTTGACTGCTTATAAAATATTAGTGGAATAGGGTTGAAATCAAATTTGAATTCATTGATTAGCCAAATATTAAATTTGAACTGATTCTAGTTTTTCAAATGAAATTATCGTTCTAAATATAAAAGTAGAGGGGTGAGATATTACGTACGAAATAAGATCTCTAGCAGTAATGGTGTTCAAATCCAATCCTTCATGAGACTTGGGATCATCATCTTCATATTTTTGTACGTAAATAAAGAATTTATTAGCTCGTCTTTTTTCGAAAAGTCCCATTAATGGAGATTTTAGAGCTTCAACATCAGTAGCTGGCACTTTGTAAATCTGAAACAAATAATTCAAGTCAACATGCATGCAATTAACCAACTCAATCAAAAGTTTAAGCTGATAGTTAATGACTCAAGATATATTATGTACTCTAACACCCCTTCATGATCACGCGATAGCTCTTTAGGCTAGAAGTATATATGCAACACATGCTGACTTATCCAAAATCAAATTTTATAAATGTATTTATTTTGCAAATAAAAAACGACTTATATATAATGCTAAATATTCCACTTGAATTAATGAGCATATGAGATTCGAATTTATAACCTTTCGTAACTTTGACTTTCGATACTATCTCAAATATCAATTTAACTAAAGCATTAAATTAACGGTTAAAGCTTCATAATATCATACATTATAATAAAAAGTTTGGAAAATTCAAAGTGTCAATTTTTAAGAGAACTTGCGAAAATTCACTTATTGACTAAAGACTAATGATATGACAATTGATCTTGAACAATATATCTATTATTAAAGTATCTTTTGCCTAACATTTATTCATAGTTAATTTGAGTAAATTAAAGAATATAATATACCGCTTAATATATTATTGAAAATTTTTAAAATGACAAAGTTAATTCATACATATAACTGTCAAAATTGAGTGTTTCTACCGCATAATATTTCTAGCTTTTTTTAATATCATATGTTTATATGTGTCGATGTTAAAAAATAGTGCATTGCACGGGTTCTACGCTAGTATAATTATATATGATTTGAAGCAAACATTCTTAAGTGGTTAAAATAATATATGTACCTTGCTCTTGTTGTAGACAAAACTACCATCCACTCCTTTGAAATTAAGATACTTGGTGACATCAGTGTGGATGAGAATTTGAACTAATACTTCATTTGCCATCATAAACTGCACATTTAAGTTGTTAATACTCCATTTATTAACCATGATTAAGAACAAGATTACAATTTATAAGTTAATCAAATAGCTTAATTATCATTATAAATAAACTAAAAATAAAATTTATAAATAAAAATTGTGCATGACCCAAGTATCTATATAATATCATTTCATAAAAAAAGGAAAATTACTTTTAAAACTCCCAACTATTCGTGGTTTAAATATAAAACTCCCAACTATTGATTATTATTCAAAACTCCCAACTTTAGGCCCATTTTAAATTCAAAGCACCGATGCAATTTTATAACCCGTTTAACCGGTTATCATTTTGTTAAAATGGGAGGGTACGTGAAGGGTCGTGTAAGGTCAAAGGGGTGAGGTAATTGATAAATACAATTGGATCCCGCTACTTCTCAACTAATACCAATTTATCCAGTTATAAGTCATCTTGGACTTTAAATATAAAATGGGCCTAAAGTTGGGAGTTTTAAATAATAATCACTTGTTAGGAGTTTTATATTTAAACTGCAAATAGTTGGGAGTTTTTAATGTAATTTTCCCAAAAAAAAAAGTATCTATATAATATTGATGTAGTTATGTAACTATTTTAGAAGATTGTCTCATTCTGTGCATGTCACTCAATAGTCTAGTTTAAATACATGTGACAAAATTAGGAGTATAGTTTTGATAAGAGTTAATAAACAAAATTTATAAATGTTTCGGATGGCATAGAAAGTGAAATTTTATTGGAATTTTGTAACTTTTTATATATTACTTCTATTTTATTTGTATAATACATTTTGTTGTTGTTTAGTTGAATATAAAAAGTTGCAATGACATCAAATTTTACAATTAGCGTGTCAGTTTGATAATTAGATTTCAAAATGTTGAGAATTTCGACTTTCTATAAACGTTAAAAGATATATGTATCAATTAAAGTAAAACATATTAATAAATAATGGCGAAAATTCAAAGGAATTGAGAAGCAACCAAAGAGGTGCTAGACTTTGAATGAGAAATGGTACCTTAGGAATCATGTCAACATTGTATTCTTTGCTTGAACCTAAGGTTTCCGGAGGGGCATCGTCACCTCTAAATCTCTTCCAAAGCTAAATTCATTGTAGCAAACTACTTTAGACTTTATTTTTTAAAAAAATAAAAAATTAAATTTTATTTATACTTCCGTTGTTCCTAAAAACTTGTCACATTTTTCTTTTTAGTCGTTTCATCTTATTTTGATAAAATTTCCTTTTACACAAAATTTCGCACCAGTTTCTTCTATTTTATGTCTACAAAATTTCTTTATAGAAAGTTACTTTGTTGCAATCTATATATTTTGAGTTTAATGTAAATATTATTATTTCAACCCACCTGATTAAGATTAAGAGAAGTTGAAGCTCCCCCATAGTAGTCATTTCTATCCATGTGTAGAACCTATAATTTTTGAAAATGCAAGGAACAATTCCAAATGTACGATCACATTAATGAATTGATTAAAAGTGTAACAGTACGAATTTACGGAGTAAAAGTCCTAAAACATAGAAAAAATCTCATAGAAATAATATTCAAAAGATTTATAAACATATGCATGCGATCTTATTTAGCAAAGAGATTGTTTCCGATAAATTTTAAAAATTAAAATTTGAAATTGAAAGATAAAAAGGAGAAATATACTTTAAGGCCATCAACAGAAAGAAGGCCACTAAGAATGCATTCCTTAAGGCCAGTGCCAAGAACAATCACATCATAGTCAACATCCATAGCAATATTTTGAGAGAATAATTCTTTTTGTTTTTTTTTTTTTTAAATTTTCTTTGATTAATGTTTAGCTAAGAAATGGAAGAAAAATGGATGAAAATGTAGGAATAGATGAAGAAGATTTGAGAGGTGTAACGAAATTAGCGTTTAAATCATTGAAATTAGATAAAAATAAAGATAAACATTGCCCCTAAACTTTGAACTAAATTTATTTTTAAATATATTAATTTTATTTTTTTACCACCCTTTTTTTTCAATTTTCACCACCTCACATTTGCCCATTACCAAAAATAAGTAAAAAGTAGGATGTTTAGCTATACAACTTACAAGTATAACAATTTTATATGTTTAATACTACCTCTTATTCAAGTCATTAATTCCATTTGATTTTTCACACTTGCCGAGACAAAATAATTTTAACCTTTAGTATCTTTAATTGTTTTTAATTAAAAATTATAAAAAGTAGATATTAATAACCTTTGTGTTGAGATGAACCAAATAAGATCCCACATGACTATATTTTAACTTATAGATTAAGAATAAAATACAAACTAATAGCGATAAGTGAATAGTGAAAAAAATCAATGAGACTAATGGGTTAAATAAGACGGAGTATATAACTTTTAAATTAGTGCAAAAATAATTTTATACGCTATAGTTAAATAGTTGCAATGAGGCTATATATAAATGACATTTTTCTTGGTTTTAGTTTGTGTGCTACGATTTTTATCTAACAAACAATTAACAATCACAACTATTTTACCTTACTTATAATTTAAAATTAATTAAAGCATTCAAAAAAAGTCAATGCTATTAAGAATCTGTTATTATTTGCTAAACACTTCGTATCGTATTTATATTAAGAGTATTTATATTAAGAGGTGAAATTTCAAAGAAAAATGGATTTCTTCTCTTTTGAAACTAATAAAAGTTACAAAATTCCAAATGATTGAAATCATTTGGAGGTAAAGAATATGTTATTATTTGCTAAACACTTCGTATCGTATTTATATTATAAATAAATTTGTTAGGTAGATGATTAAAGAAATTTGATTGTTGGAGAGGTGGAAAAATGAATTAGAAGGTAATGAAAAAATAGAGAAAATAAGAATAAGTTCCCCTATTTTGGGGTATAAATTTATCCTAGGGGGAGGTGGAGGAATTCTTTACCTCCAAATGATTGAAATCAAACTCTTTTTCTATTCATCTTTTTTAATTTACTCCTATAATCTTATTCTACCTCTATTATAACTATTTCAATAACTTCATTTGCATCTCTAATTACCTTTGTTGCATTAGTTTGACTTTTTTTACCACCTTAAATATTTACTCTCAATCCAAGCGGCTCGTAAAAGAAATCTTTTACAACCTATGCTATAAAAGGAAAAAAAACGCTTTCCAAACACGAAAGAGAAGCTACAAACGGCAAAACACCAAGCAAACAAACTAAAAAAAACCACAAAGAAACAACACAACCTACACAATAAGCTAGTCTTTTCACTTATCATTATCCTATTTATTTCATTATATTATTTATAAGAAAAATTACACATATTTTTGATTAAAATAATTTGAAGTAACAAGAAAAAACAATACTCCTATTATGTACTAAAATTGATGTAGATCTTAGCTTAAGATATTACAACAACATTTAAGGTGGGATAACTCCTTTTCTTACGCAATAATTCTTTTCTTTTAGGTATCTTGGAAAATCTACCCTTTTGTATAATGTAGGGTTCCAAACTAACTTTTTGATCTTCCAATTCATGGTCAACCCACTATAACAAATTTAATTTTCGTCGACATTGAATTTAATGGCATTAAAAAATGTCACAGATACATATTTTAGTGTAATAATGATTGATTTTTATTTTAAGTTTCATTATAATGTGATTTGCTACATTTTATTTGATCTTAAATGACATATTTGATTGTCACTATAGTTTTAGTAGCATTTGAGAGAAATGTCACTGAATCCTATGTCGCTAAAAAGGTTTAGTGTGACTTTTTATTATACTGCTAAAGGGTCTAATAAATATCACTAAATCATCTATATATACGATAAGCAATTTAAAATATATATCCACATTTAAATTAAATGTCGTAGTTAAATATACTCATATCCTCATGTACTTAAAGCTTGAATATCCATAAAAATACGTCGTAAAATGAGGTAAATACCAACACACATGTAAAAGAAAATGTCACGTCCGGGTTATTTTATAAATTCTTCTACACCATTTCGCTAATTAAACTAGCTAACAACAAATACACATTTTTATTCAGCATAGCCTCAAAAACATGCATGATTGAACGAAATAGGAAAAATACAACCTCCTTAATTAGATGAAAACAAAATTATTACAATATTCCAAATTCTCATAACGAAATATATATATAATTATATATGACACAATTTTATTCCAAGACTCTCCTATGCATGGGATCATTCCCTTTTCCCTTATTGCTCCCAATTTATCTTATTTCCCACTATTTACGCTAGAAAATGGGACAATTTTTCCGGGGTATTTCCAACCAACACTTTTTTATATGTTTGTCAAATATTTTTTTTTATTTTTTGATATGGAATTTAAAATGTACGGTGTTTGAAAGACGCTTATTAAACCGTTCCCAGTTTTAGAGAAGTGTCTAATGAAACAATATTTTGTAAGTGATTGTGATCACTAGCTTCTGTTACACCTACTTGTTGCCTTGAATGTGCTTCACCTTTTGTAGCTTGAACAATCTGTATAAATTAAACATAATTTTATTCAGTAGTGAAATTTTAAATAAAAAAAAGAAAATACAATAAAACTAGATCCAAATTTGATTCAAAACATAAATGGGTTAAATTTTAATACTTAACCACATAATTATAAAAGCAATAATTGTACAACCAAAAGTCTAAAACAACTGATATTATGTAGGCGCATTATGTATGATGATGATAATTTTTCTAATGTACTTGTAAATATTACTCAGAAAATACTATTATTATTAACACTATATGAAACTGTGATGCAGCAGACACCAAAATTGCAATTACCATCAACTGTATCAAATTCAATTCTATCTCAAGATCAAAACAGATCAAATGACCCCCTAGTAGAAGGTTGTGTTAAACAGCGATGTGGAAGAAAATATTCAAAATTGTTAGATCTTATATACAACAATCATAATTTTGTTAATTTTGAATTATCTTTGCTTAAAGTTGTTATGTATTGCTAATTTTTATCTCTGATGTGGATATCGTATGATTCATTTAATGAATGAGGTATTAAAAAAAGAATGCATATCTATATAATGATTTCAGTTTTCGTCTTAAGCAGTCTCGTTTATTGTACTACTAAAGAATTTTACTATTAACATTACTTTTTTGGTCATTTTAATGTTTTTTATACTTATAATCCTTTTATATACTACCTCCGTTAATTGTTTTGTGCAACCGCAGTACAAATTGCGGTTGCTAATGCAATTTTTCTTAAAGCAAAATTAGAGAATGTGGGGTAATGTAATTAAAGGTAAGATAGGAGAGAGAAATAATGGAAGTAGGGATAGGTAAGTAAGAGAAAGAAAGAGAGAGGAAGTAGGGATTGGTAATTTAGGAAAAAGAAGGAGAGAGAAAATGATGGGATAGGTGATTAAAGGAGAGAGAAAATGATGGGATAGGTAATTAGATTGGTTATTTTTTACTAAAAAAGGAAAGTTGCAAATAACCTTGAGCGGACAAAAATGGCAAAAGTTGCAGAAAACAATTAACAGAGGTAGTATATATATATATATATATATATATATATATATATATATATATATATATATATATATATATATATATATATATATATATATATATATATATATATATATATATATATATATATATATATATATATAGGATCAAATGAGAAGGATTTTAAAATGAGAAGGATGAGAAATATTTTTGTTTAATTTTGTTCGCTTCTATGTATCCGAAAAAGGATACTATATGTTTTAAAAAAAGAACACTTTAAAATTGATGTTATAGTTACCTTTCTGTGTAACATAGTTACTTTTACAATTATGTGTTTTTGGCTCAATAGTAACCATAGATTTTTTTTATGTAAGTGAAATCAAGGGTGTAGAATCCTTCTTACCCTTCTCATTTTCAATACCCTTCTCATTAGATCCCTCCTATATATATATATGAATATATATATATATATATATATATATATATATATATATATATATATATATATATATATATATATATATATATATATATATATATATATATATATATATATATATATATTCTTTATTAATTTTATTTTAACATTGTCATAATAATTATGACTCTCGCATGCTTTATATTAAATTTATGTTAACATTGTCGCATGCTTTATATTAACTTTAATATCATCTCAAAAAAAAAAAAAAAAATATTAACTTTAATATAATTCATATACATTCAAATATACAAATAATTTTATTTTAAAAAAAGCTCGCCCCTACTGCCTATTTAAAGTTTCTGCTACTTGATTATTAGTTCTTTTTCCTTGATTATTAGTTCTTAATTCTCTCTAAGTTTATATCATATAATTCAAAAAACTCTTATATTTTTTACTCAATTAGGGCACCCTATTAATTTTTAATCCTCATAACATAAAATAAAAAGAGTCCCTAAAAACTTAAGACGTAACATACAATATAATACACCTTTTGTTTTTTATTGTTGATATTTGAACTATACTTTATAAAAAACACACTAATAACTCATGTTATTTAACAAAATAGAAAGTCTCCTGAGAGACCGTCTATAGCAAAGACGGCTCTATCAACAGCCTAGTCCAATGATTTTAAATTTAAAAATAAGGCTGATGACTAATCAGTTACTTATTTTACAAAATGGATTGACCATATTTACTCTTCTATACTATATAGACGGTCTATAGCAAGAATTTGTGTTAGCTAAAAATGTAAGTTATATCTAACGTTAACTACAATATCACTCATATTCATAAAAATAAGTTAATTTGGCGCCAAAAAATTTGGGGCTTAGGCAGTAGCCCACTTTATCCTTACTAATCAACAAATATATCAGTCATATGATTTAATTTGATAGGGACAGAGGAAATATTTCATAATCAACAAAAGAGCATGGCCAATTAATTAATTTATAGAATAAAAATTAGTAAAAATGGTAACTGATAAATATGATAAATTAAAGTACCTTTTGGTTCAATTTCCTGTTGTTCTGCAAAATTGTGTTTTCCTGGGGTTTTATATGAGAATACATGAAATCAGTTGTAGAATTAAGATCATTAGAATCAAATTATATTATAGTGCTGTAAAAACCAAAGGGAACAAGTATATATTACAATTAACACATGAGTTAGGTAATTGGAGTAAGTTTACTATCACGTTTGTGTAAAAGACTTGTATAGACTTAGTCCACACAGTTAATTTAATAATAAAGAATTTTCAATGATTGTACTGATTGTACTTATCAAATACAAAAATATTTAGTATCAATAATTTCATAATCCAATGAAGGAATACTTTCATAATCATCTTATATGTTTTCTAATCATTGGTTATTAGAGTTTTAGAAATACTTCATTCCACTTATTTTATTACAAATGTAACTAAATAAATGAATCCAATGAAGGAATAATTAATAACTAATAATAAAATAACATATTGTAAAAAAATAGCAAAATAAATAGATGGGATATATGATCACATAAGGAATAAAGAAAAAATATTCCTTGAAAAAGGTTAGGGTAACTACCTACTCCAATATCCCTTAAATAAATCTTGAATTAAATACTATGTACTAGAAGTATGGGTAAATATCTCTACTCCTACATCCCTTGAATAAATCTTCCGGATTTTTTGGAAAGTTACTTCTAAGTTCTTCTAGTACTTCTATACTTACTAACTATACCAAGAAACCAGATATTGTGACAATCAGTTGTAAGTATTTCAGAAAAAAAAGGTAATACTCTATTTCACTAGCTATGCGGAATTCATATGATGCGGATATTAAAACCTAATTAATGATCGTCTACTTAGCTAAGGACACTTTGTAAAAGTTTTCTTTTTGTTTCTTTAAATTTAAATTTGATTTTATATAGACTTAGTGCCGCATGTGGATTAGTGGATTGAAGTTTGTAAAGTATAAGCCATTAAAAATGCAATTGAAGAGTGGTGCATCACCAAGTTCATACACTTATTCTTAAATTTATCCATTAACTATAAACACTTCCATTCTAGATACTCAAAATCTAATCTTTAAATTCTAAAATTTCATACAAAAGTCTTGTAAAAATATAGCAAAGTAAATAGATTGAATCATGTTATCTTGGAACATAATTATGAGCACGATGGATTTCGAAAAAGAAAAAATAATGTCACTTAAAAGTTAAAATATGTGAATGGCAAAATGGGTTAATTGTTTCTTCGGTTCTTCTAGAGTAAAAGTATTGTAAATAAGAGAAAGGAGAAAAAAAAAATAAAGATGGTTGTCGGGGCTTAAACCGTAGTCCTAAATCCTAATGGTAATAACTGCTCAACCAACTCAATCCCATACACTGTAATACCTATTAGGCTACTACTCATTATATTTCAAAATTTAAGTAATATACTTGACTACCACGACAAACCTTCTCTACACTGATTAAATATGAGGAATCAAGGTAAAATAAAATGAAGAAATATCCAAATTCCACAAATTAGAACAAAGAAACAATAACTTACAACACTAAAATATGTACTAGAGTCTAGAAGTGTGGGAAACTTACCTACTTCAATCCGGATTTTTTGGAAGCGTAATTATTACTTTAAGGAAAAGTTTAAGTTCCATATATGGAAGTGTATTAAAAACTAATGTTACTAATTATTCCCTTCTAAAATTAAATGTACTTTTATTTTTAATTCATATTTAAACGATAGGATAGGCTGAGTAAATAAGAGGACTCCGTGAGATTCGATTAGTAAACCTTATCTAAAAAAATAATGCTTATTCTAACTGTAATAAAACTCAATTTTCAAATAAATGTTTTTTTAAGCCACAACTTCAATAACATATAAACTAATTACAATACCTAGTCCAACAAAGCTATGAGGAATCCAAAAGATAAATTGTACGTTCAAGGGTGGTCTACTCAGGTTAGAGCATATTTCCTCCGTTTCATAATACTTGCTATATTTTCTATTTTTGACAGTTTCATATTACTTGCTACATTTTTTTTTAGTAATAAAACAATCATATAAATATCTACTTTATTCCTATTTTTATCCTACACTATACTTCACTAATTTTTTTTCCTCTTCAATTAATCAATTAAGAAAAAGTTGAGGGTAAAATAGTACTTTTTATATTATGTCTACCTTTTCTTAATTCCTGTGCCCATGCAAATGTAGCAATTAAAATAAAACAGAAGAAGTATATATTTTGCTTATATACTCATTGGTTTTTGATTTTGGTGGTTCATCTTATTGTAAAATAGCTAGCTAGATAACTAGATTATCAGAAATGAATATTGAAATAATGTGTAAACTAATTAAGAGCTCACCTTCTTTTTCAAGTCTGTGAGTACTTTCTGGAGCATGTCATCCTATAACCCACAAGGCAACAATATAGAAAGTCAAGATTAATTAATTAGTATGCATTATTCAACAAATAAGTTTGATTTTTCCTTATAACTCATAGTGCTAGGACTAGTTACACACATCTACAGCTAACCATAATGTTAGAATATATAACATATTCTGGGGTCTCAACCATTAGCTTAAACTTTTGGTTGAGTTGGTTCCTTAACATGGCATCAGAAGCCAGTGTGACAAGAGGTCACAGGTTTGAATTTCAATCGGCCCTCATTTAAAAGTGTAATATTTAGCACTAGGTATGAGGAGGGCCTGTGTTGCATCCACACTTCTTGCCGAAAAGGCTCTCGTGTGAGGGGGCGTGTTAGAGTATATAACATATCCGGGGGCCTCAACCATTAGCTTAAGCTTTCGTTAGCCCCAATGTTATTAAATGGTCCCACCTATGTTAAGGTTTGAAAGGTCGAATATACGCAACATTATCATTGAATTAAAGTATTTGGTAAAATTAAGTGTTATCTAGTAAAATAAAATTCAATTTAGCTGCAAAAATTAATAAATAGGAGTGTTAATTCTATTAAGATCATCTACATAAACAAGCCCTAGGAACAAAATTATGTGTAGTTAGTTCTTAATTAGGCTTTGTTCAATATATTTAACTTATTTTATGTTTTATCAATCAATTGATTTGAAGATGACATAAAACTATAGTAAGGTCATTCCCCCCAATGATAGTAAATTTGATAAACTTACTTTTTGAAATAATTTAGGAAAAATTACCCAGAATAATACGACCTTTCACCTATTTCCCAAAAATAATACGAACTTTTAATTAACCACCAATAATACGAACTTTGACATGAATTTTCCGCTGGCATACATGACCTGTTTATGACCGGTAGTACAGGTCATTTTTTGACCTTTGCTCAGCAGGTGTCTTCTCCTTGCCTATTTTGCTGCCTCACCTCCTCCATTGTTATCTTCCTCACCTTCCCCATTTTCATAGAAAAACGTTGGAGAAACCCTATTTTGCCTATTTCCCTATTTTGCTGGCATATCATAGAAAAACGTTTATACTCTGTTAATTCAATCTTATTCCTCCTCTTAGTACTCCTAATTGTTCTTCTTCATCTTTCCCCATTTTCTCTCCTCCATTTTAACCCCAATTGAAATGGAAACTAAAGGTTGAATATAAACTGCAGAAACCCGCTAATTCAGAGCCTAGATGAGCCATTGGAGAAACCCCATTATTTCCATTATTATTACAACTAAATTCAGACCAACCAAAATCCATTACCTTTAGAGCAATAATAACACCAATTAATTGTTGTGGGTTAGTAAAAAATGTTGAAAGATTCTAACTTTGTGAATCAAACCCCGAAGCTTGATCGACAACATCATTATTATCTACACAAAATAAGACCTAAATTGTAAAAGATGCTTTATCTGCAAACTATGGTCTTCAGAATCACCAATGATCCAAATTAATAAAGCCAATCTTTTACCTTGATCGACAACATGATCATTAGGAAACTTAGAAATCCAATCATTCATTCCAATAGACCCAACACCCATTCTTTCCCGGTTGTGGGTAAAAAAATATACCAGCGGAAAATGCATGTCAAAGTTCGTATTATTGGTGGTTAATTGAAAGTTCGTATTATTCTTGGGAAATCAGTGAAAGGTCGTATTATTCTGGGTAATTTTTCCAATAATTTATGTCTCATTTGTTTTGTTACACTGTTACATGTTATATTTTGTAACTGGTTACGAAACTTTATTTTATTTCTCTTTTCAATCCCAATCCTCAAAGTAACTAGCAAGCTCTCTTTATCTTATCGATTATAAATTTCTTTTACTAATTTTTTCTCGTTTATTCACTCTTTTTTTAATCGAGTCATCATGAAGGTACAAAATAAATTTGTAGCAAATTAATAAGTAGATTGAGCATCTCTTTTAGCTTCGAAAAAAGACATATACATAGCTAACCATTAATTCATCACTGCAACTTAACTTTTTTAAAAAAAGTGGGGTAAACTATAAAGAATCCCTACATGCAAGAAGGAAAAGAAAATTAATTAAATCCGTAAGTGTTGAAATTCAAAATCCTGCCATGAGAGTAAAAGGAAAAGCCTCCGAACACCGTTAATCCATGATTATTTTAACTTATTTAACTTCCTTAATATATTGCTAATTCATTCCGATCTTAAGCATTCAGTTATATAACATGTAATTAAGAGTTCAGGTGCTCTCTTGAGAGACCTTCTTTTGTAAAGACGACTCTCAAAAGTCCAACTCAAATCTATATTTAGAGTTGTAACAATATATATTGAGAATTGGACTGGGCTTTTAAGAGTCGTCTTTACAAAAGACGGTCTCAAGTAAGAATTTGTACTGTTCAGTGTTAGTAACCCTATCATTAAAATACACCAACAATAATATAATCAACACAAAGAAATCAAATAGGAGTAGAAGTTTAGTTAATTCATAACTTTTGGAATTAAGTGTTAGGAACCCTAAATGATCATTAATTAACATTAATTAGCTTACTAACCTTTGTTCTACGAACACGAGCATAACTTTTCTCAATTTGCCTTTCAAGTTTAGTTAATTCATCAAGTTCTAGCCTTTCTAGATTATCTCCTTCCAATTGGCTGTCACATAGAATAGAAATATACCATAAATCTCAATGTTCAAATATAAGGCCAATTTGTAAATAAGATGTTAAAAAATTTGTGACCCTTATGAAAATCACCTTAATTCTAGGGTTTTTTCATCAACCTCCTTGCGCAAAACAACACAATCTTCGGCCTGCAACCAGTGGCAAATTCAAGACTCAAACACAGTTTCAAAAGCAAATAAACTAAGAGATACACTACATTTTTAAAACATACCCAGCTTTACTAACTTGTCAAGTGTGAGAGCTAATTTTTTTTAAAAAGAACCTAATAATTAATTGATAAATATGTCACTCGATATCTATAACAGAGTAACAATCGATCAGATACATAACAATTATTTTAGTCAAGTAAATTTCTATATAGAAAAAGTCACGATTATTATAAAGGAGATCTAATATTGAAGCCTTCAATCTATCACATCGTTGTTTGATAATTGATATAGCCTCCTCCAAGAGGGTCTTTAGATCTGGTGTGGCTTTGAAATAGTGATAAGTTTTATATCATTGACTATACTAGCAGAATTAACTGCGAGAGCTAAACCTTAAGTTGTTTCTAATTTATAATTTCTTAAATTAATTATGCTTGTATATATATTATCAACTTTTACTAGAGAATATTAATTGTCGAATACATCATCATCATCATACCCAGTGTATCCCGAACATAGATAGATCTATGATCAGGGTCTGGGGAGGGAGGGCAGACGGCGTTTCATACCTATAAGGAGAGGGCGGTCGAAAGAGTCCCCCGACTCAAGAAGGGCTCAAGAATATTAATTGTCGAATACACTTATGTTTAAAGAAATTTCTCAGATTTGATTCCCAACACCTCCTTCCAAACTCATACTTTTACTTGCTATGTTTCCTTTTGTTCTTTCCTCTTAATATTTTCATAAATTCAAATGCAAAAATTCAAAGAACTTCAGGTTTTTACAAATAAGAAAAATTGAAACTTTGAAAATCTACATGAAGACAAATCTATCAAGATCTCAATTAAATATATTTTTTGTAAATTAATGATAATTCATAGTCAAAGTTCAATACTAAAACTGAAAGATTTTATTTAAGAACAAAAGAAAACTAAAAGAATATTTTTTTTACATTATAAGTACAAAAAACATTTATATTACAAAGACAAATATATCAACATTAACACAATATTGTGAAGGCATTATTTATACTTCATAAACTTCTTCACAAAAATCTTAATCAATCACAACAATATAGAATCAACTACACTAATCAAAACAAATTCACATAAGAATCTCTAATGAATAAAAAGTCAATATATTTTTTTTTATTTGTTTTTTTTTTAATAACGATTTAAATGAGTTAAATAGCACAACATATACCCATTACTAATTCAAGAAAACACACTAAAATAAGTAACATAATTATATAATTAATCAAAAAAATTGCAATTACCAGATAAGGTTGTACAATAGATGAATCAACCTCAGAGTCTCCAGTGTGTCTCATATACTTCTGAATTACTTGAGTCACCCTTTTACTACAAAACAGATCAAAACACAACAATTTTACATTCCATAGATCTAGGAGGCACTCAAAGAGAAGTATTACTTTCTCACGACAGGTAATGGGTTCGATTCTCACCTAATTTCAGATCTGTATTATATTACCCTAAATTAATAAAATTTAGTAATTTCCAATTTTGTAATTAGTAAACTTATAACATTAATTAACCATTTAAGAAGAGATGGAAAAAATTATTTAGGGCAATAATTTGTGTTTATTGTTGAAAACTTTAATTACTACTTTTCATCACCACCTACAAGAAGATTAATACAGTTTCCTAGATCTCGTATTTATCATTCAGCTACTCTTGTGAGAGACCGTATCTCAAAGAGACGACCTCAAAATAAGAACTCCACATTCTTATTCTCTCGTTAATTTGTAATAATTAGGCTATTTAGCCCATATATCTAATGCGTCTATAAGGAAAGACCGTCTCTCACAACAGTTTGTATTTATCCTTACCCAAAAATAAATAAAAAAAAAAGAAAAAATCACCTCCCCATTCTTGTCCATACAATGAACATTCAACACCATATCCAACATTTTGACCTTATATTCAAGAATTTTCAACTTATACAGTAAAATACCGTACAAAAAATTATTTGAAAATTTTCTCTACTTTTATTTCTGTAGCCGTATTAGGTCAAGTCATCAACCATAACCCTAGTATTATTTTTCCCAGAATTTACTCTATTACTTAATGACTTAATTCCTTATTTCCGCGTACAATATATCACAATCAGTTGCAAGTATTCTAGAACTTCACTGTGAAATTAATTCTTGACACGAAAATAATTAAGGGTTATAACTTAAAAAATAAAAAAATAAATAAATTAAGAGAGAGAAAGGTAGAGAGATAAACCTTGAGGTAGAGTATTCATAGAGCCTCCCAGAAGAAGAGAAAACAATAAGACCAATTTGAGCATCACAAAGAGTTGAAAGTTCTTGAGCTTTCTTAATAAGCCCTTTTCTTCTCTTAGCAAATGTTACTTGTCTTGCTGAAATATTTTCTATTTTCTTAATCTGAATTCTTGACCTCACCATATCAATTTTCTTCTACAAATATTATTTTAATTCATTTAAAAAAAAAGGTAAATTGGGAAAATTAATAGCTAGCCAAAGAAATTAATAAAAATATACTTATATTTTGAATTAATCGAGTTTTAAAGATAAATTATTTACCATCACCGACAATATAAATTAAGTAAAATATGGAGTATTATGTTAGATAAATGTAGGTACAATTAAAATATTTAGATATGGAAAACATAGGAATTGGCATACTAGTATATTTAAAGAAAATCTAAGGAGGAGGTAACCCTAGCTAGATAGAAAGGACATTATTGAATTAATAGTATTTAAAAGCATGAAAAGATAGATGGGGCCAATGGAGGTGACAAGGGCATAATATAATTGGGTAAAGTTAGAGAAAATTGGTAGAGAAATCATGAGATTGGTCCTAGGGACCTTGAGGATTCAACAAATTAAAGAGACAATATTCTTTCTTTTCAATAAAAGTTCTCTATATTTTTCTCTATTATCAAACAAATCTAGCTAGCAATTTTATCATGATAATGTATCGATTTTAATTTACTTGTAATATTGAAAATATTTACATTATTTATTTATATTTTTTAATTTGTGATTAATTTTTGATTTATAAGTTAAAATATAGACAAATGGGATCTTGTTTGATTCGTTTTGATGCAAAGATTATTAATATTAAATTTTTGTAAATTTTATTTATTATATATAATTAGAGATATTAAAAAAATTCAATAAGTGCATTAAACTGCGTGAAAAACAAGTGTTACAAGTATTTTGGACGGAAGTAATATATACTCTCTCGGCCCGTTTGGTAGATGGTAATAAATCGTGGCAATTGGAATGAAAAACTAGTGTAATTTTGGTTAAAAAATCTTTTGGCTATCTTGATGGCCATGCTTGACAACCTTCAATCATCTCATTTTGTTCACAAAATTCATTCCAATGCATTACCAATGGGAGATGTGGTATTAGGAGGTAATGAAAATTTGTGAACAAAAATAATTTTTTGTGATCAAAGTTTCATTACCATGGAAATGACATGAAAGTTTTGGTGAAAACTTACACCATAAATCATTCTCATTACCACCATTTAGTACCACTAACCAAACGGGCCGTCTATGTCCGGTTAGTATTGAAGTAAAGAGAAAAGAGCACTACAACAAATTTAGCCTTTTGCGATATTGGATTTAGTGATATTAAAAATTGCCATTGATTCATATTTTTAGTGTAATAATTATTGGTATTTATTTTAAGTTCCACCATAAAGTGATTTAGCGATATATGTAATTATCACTATAGTCTATAGTGACACTTGTGATAAATGTCACTAGATCCTATGTCGCTAAAAGATTTAGTGTGACTTTTTAATATGATACTAAAGGGTCTAATAAATGTAAATTGCAATAAAGTATTACTTTCCTCATGAAAAGTTTTGTGTTCGATTCTTGCTTACTTGTCTCCTTCGCTCATCCTATTGCAAGAAAGGTTTTTGTTGGAGTTCGCTCTGCTAGAATTTTTTGCACAAATATTAAATAGTTACTTCCTTCGGATTTTATTAATTGCTACAGTTCCTATAGCAATTATTGTTCACCAATTGATTTTATTTGATATATAATTCTCTATGTATGATGTAAAACATAGTCATGTGAGATCTTGTTTGATTCTTCTTGATGTGTATTTTCTTAATATTAACTTTTTAGAATTTTTTATCACATGAAATTAGAGACATTAAAGATTAAAATCGTGCATTGGATAGCATGAAAAAAAAAATGTAGCAACTATTAAAAACTAGAGGAAGTATTTATTAGAAGAATTAGTTAAAATATTATATTATAGATGATAATATCAATATTTTAAAAAATATGTGAGGGCATGGTTATTAGAATTTCGATTTTGATGTACCATTTTACGATCCTATGGTCTAAAAATAGGCAAAGGATCGGATCATAGGTAGGATCTTAAAGTTGGTAGGATCTACGAGATCTTATAGTTATCCCAAAAATTTAGGATGTGGATAACATGATTCCACGATACAACGATTTAACGATCCGAACCTACAGGAGCGCAAACTTAATCATAAAAAAATTATCTAATAATCTTGATTTCACTTACATATAGGTATATGTAAAATTATTATAGTAATATAACTATAAAACTCAAAATTTTCTACATTTGCAATTTAAATGATAATTAAAATATTAATTATTTTTCTAAAATGAGGATAAACAAGGTTAAAATTTCTTTTACGAACAACAAATTAAACAACAAAAAATGACAAATAGGACAACTTTAAGGAACGGAAGAAATATTTTTTTGCTTAATGTTAATCTTATTTTGTTATAATGTTTCATACGAGTAGTTTTTGATTTAGTAGTAAAGTGATATTTATACTAATAAAAATTATGAAGCAGAGCATTAAAAATTATTGTGGAAAAAAAAGGTTCAATGCATTTGAGCATAATATTTACTTCCTCCGTTCCGAAATACTCGCTACATTTCATTTTTGTGCACTATTCATCGTTCAAGCTTATTTTACATATTACGACTAATGTGTAAGTAAAAATATAGTCAAGTGGGATCTTGTTTGAATCGTCTAATCGCATACTTTCATAATATTAAATTTTTATAATTTTTAGATAAGTGTAGTTTAAGATATTAATGATCAAAATTGTGCATTGAATTGCGTAAAAAAGTGAAATGTAGCAAGTATTATGGAACGGAGGAAGTATTTCTTAATTTGTTAAAATAATAACTTTTGACAGTTGTTATTGCACCATTACTTTGAACTTTTAAAGAGATATATAGTACTAGTAGTACTAGTATATAAATTCGTGCAACGCACGAATTCATTAGTATAACATATACAAAAATGTAACTTCAAATATAATATAAGTATACATTATCGTGATTAAATTTATTGAGTACGTGACTTTTCTAAAGCAACAATTAATTACTGACTTTTTTTATTATTCGTCCAATATAGCAAAATTTCATTCAATTAAATATATCAAATTTTATGTATATCAAATTTTAGGTTAAGTATATAGAATTACTATAATAAGCTATTACCTAATTTAGCTCCAATTTTAAAAAAATCAGAATTTTATTTAGGCAAATATATTCATGCAATCAAGTGATCAACTATCATCCAATATAATAATTCCATTTGTCATGGTTCCTCTAAAGATGACATTTGTCATTTTCCAACATTTTTATTATTATGTATGATATGATACTTTGATCTCTAGTCAGAAACTTATATATTATTGCTAATCATTGTAATCGAAATAATGAAAACGGTCGGGCTGGATTGGATTGGGCCTATTAAGCCCGGCCCGCTTAAGCCCACCTTAAATTTTTCAGGACCCTGCCCTGGTCCGTTTTTATTGAAATACGATCCGGCTTTTATCCGTCCCATTGCATAAGTCTAATTGCCACTAATTGGATGATAGCCACTGGCCACACAATTTACAATCCAGAGAATAATGGTTGAGAATGGAGGGTGACGAAAAGAAACATCCCAACATATATATGTCCAAAAAAGAGGTCTATTTATTGTAAAGGTGACAATGAGTGGCTTTGGTTGCTATAGAGATATCGGATCAGATATATGATAATTTGTAATAATAAACATAATTATGCAACACCAGCGGCAGCAACTAGTAGGATGGCAATTCAGCTCGAATTCGATCCGAGGAAAATAATCTGATTTGAGTCCGAGAAAAAGGTCATCCGACTCCGACTTTACGATTCGAATCCGAGTTAGAGACGGACGGATTTGGACCTTAATAAAAATCCGACACTCCGACCCGACTCATCCCACCCTGAAGGGAAATTGACTTTGAATTTGACTTTACAGTTTTACACCAATATTTTGTTTCCTTTAAAACTCTAGACGTGACTAATTCAAGCTCCTTCTCATACTGATTGTAATTTTCGATTTTAAAAAACTACTTGGTACTTTTATTTAGATTAATAAATCAGAATACAACAAATTTGATCAAGAGAAATAAATACGCCAAATCAAAATGCGAGAGAATTTTGTTAAATTATAGTAGTAGGACTATTTCTCTTATTAAACTTGAATTCAAAGTACATATTTTTATTAAATTGTATTTGAAAGATATATGTTGTTAATTTTATATGCTTTAAAATCATTAGTACAATATCACAAAGATGATGTTTGATAATAATCCGACTCCGTTGGAGGTCCGAGAGCCTGAGTCGAGGCAAACTTGGAATATGCATAATCCGACTCCGAGTGGAGGTGGATTGAAAAAAAAAACTCCGGCTATTATCCGGAGCAAAGTCGGAGTATATATAATCCGAGCCGAGTCCGACCCATTGCCATCCCTACTAGGGGTGTGTAAAATGAGATCTGACTGACTAAAATCGGTTGGGACCGAATCTAAATCGAATTGAACCAGACCAGATCGATGGATTTGGTTCTTATTTATTCATCATTCCGGGTTACTGGTCCGGTTTAAACCCAAAAGATTCCGGGTTCGACTGGATGAGACCGCATGTACATAAAAGTAATTTTGAAGGGTAATAATATTTACGAGTTTATGTATATACTTATTTAAAGGGCTTTAAATATTTTATTTCTAACACAATATAATTATTTAAATCAAATATTTTAATTTTATAATAATTAATTTGCTAATTATTTTAATATATTTTATTTTTTAATCTATTTTTGGTATCAAAATTATTTTCGGTCTAACAGGTCTAAACTCGGACTAGAGTGGGAGAAAATCAGGTTAGACCGGAACTTGACCGGATGGAACCAGTTCGGTCCCCATTCTTAGCATATTCGAAAATTCAGTCTTTCGGTCCAACCGTTTTCGACCGGTCCAGTCTGTTTTAGATCGGTGATAACTCCTAGCAGCAATGCAAGGGCCTTGTATTTAAAGGTCAATATTTGAGCGTTCATAGCGCCGGCCCTAATATTTTAGGTGTTCGTGGTAAACAACATATTATGAGCCCTAATTATATAAAGTATAATTAGATATTAATAATACAAACTTTTTTAGGTTGAAATAAATTTTACACACCTAAAAATTTAATTTGGTGCACATTATTTTTTTTTTTTGACAAAGTTCATATAGAAAACATATTTGACTAAGAGAAGCATGGGTAGAGCAAAGATTTTGGGCGCCCTATTTATTTTTGTGATGCCTTTTAATATAATGAGGCCCTTAATTATATTAAAAGTTATAAAAATTTTCACTTTAAGAAAAATATTTCAAGACAAAATGTATTGCAATATTGTATTACTTTAAATATAAAAAAAACGTTTACAAACAAACCATTTAAAAAGTGTTGCTCGGAGTCGAACCTTAATAACACCATTTAATATTCGGGACCCTTTATTTCGAGGGTTCCTAGACGGTCGGCTACCCCAAATACCCCTAGAACTAGCTCTGGAGAGAGAAGGAACGTTATGTGAAAATTGAGCCCGATTAGATAAAAGTAATACTTATTTTATTAATCGAGATAAATTCTTATCTATTTTACTATTACTAAAACAAAACACTTTTACATCATCACCTTTTAAAATTGCTTACGTGTCGCTTTCACATTAAAAAATTTCCCTCCAAAATTAATGATGATGTCATTGTTATTATGATCTTTGACTTTCTACTTTTTTATTTTGAATATATTATTTTTCTTTTTAATTGTTTGTTTTTTTACTTTTTGGGTCAAATCATATTTAATGTATTAGCAAATTAAATATTATATTTTATTTATTTTAATTATTTATTATTTAGTGTATTGGATATTTTGAAATAATTAAAACATAATATACTTTTACTAGGATTTGTTTTTATTATTTATACTCAAAAAAAAATTTGATAAAACCGTACATCGCACGCACAGACACTATCTAGTTATATATAGAGGCGCATATCAATTATTGATGGATTACTTGTAAAACCTGAGACTTGTCATATTAAAAAGCAAAGGGATGATTATTCTAATTAGTTAGCTAACCCTAGATGAAAATATTATTAAGATTTTCTTTTTCAAGAATAAAGGGTTAGTGGGGCCAAGTGAATTTATAAGGTGACAAGGCAAGAGCATGATATGATTGGGTAAATTGTCTACAAATTAAGGCAAATCAATCTTTTATGATTAGAATTTGTATTAGAAGTAATATATGATATGATGGGATTGGCTTAAACAAGCTAATGGAGTCTAATGCAAATGGTCAAATTGTGCTTCCTAGTATTATACTCCCACCGAATCATTTTACATATCCTATTTGGGTTTTCACGGTTATTAAGAGTAGTGTGGGGTCTATTAAAATGATGGTATTTTAATTGATTAAATTAATTTAATGTGGTAGTTGGGTATTGGAAATTGAAAAAGTGAGGGTATTTAGGTAAAAAAAGATAGACAAAAAAGAAAATGGGACAATTAATATGATTTTGCCAAATAAGAAAATGAAACATCTAAAATGATTCTGACAGAGTAGTAGTATAACATCCACACATGTCATGTGATGACTTTAATGATGTCTTAACAAGATACAACATTTTTTATATATGATTGGTGTATAATTTATAAAGGAGGTTGTCTAATTAAATACCAAAGATCTATATATTAGCAAATTATCCTTATGTGGAATAGCAAATTATCCTTATGTGGAAGAATTTGATAGGACGTGACTTTTAGATTTTTTGTTTATTTTCTTTGGTTTTGTTTAATTTATCGACATTTATTTTATCTTTTTATATTGATTTACAAATCACGGTGATTAATTAGGAATTTTTTGTTTATTATTTGTGTAGAGTTAAACTTTTAAGTCTGATTTAAGTAAAGTTGAAATTTAAACAATATAAACAAGTTAAGATGAACAATAAGTTAAAAATTTAGCATAATATTGAGGCGATGATTTACTAGCACAAGCTAAGGCTTATAGCTAGTGTGATGCTCATCGTTTCTGACTTTAAGGTGACATAGAGGCGAGATTAAAATAGGCGTTCAATTAAATATTATAAATAATTAGTTCAATTTCTTAACATTTGTATAATTCATAAATATGTAAATATTAATAATCAAATTAAAACACTATCAAAAATCTTTTTAACTTGATAAAATTATCTAAATTCCACTCACAAGTCACAATGTAAAATGAAATATATCTAAAATACTAATGAGCATGGACAAATCGAAAAGTTTTCTTCATCTAGCCGAATAAATTTAAAAGACGGTCATTTGATTTGAGAATCATCCAATAAACTAACTCTTTTTTTATAATACTTTATTCTTTTAAAGAGACATAAGACATCTAGATCAGAGATAAAAATTAAGAAGTACATAACAACTTTAACCAAATATAGTTCAAAATTAACAAAACTACGATCGTTGTATATGAGATCTGACAATTTTGAATATCTTCTTCCACATCGTTATTTCACACAGTCTTCTACGAGGGAGTCTTTTGATCTGTTGTAGTCTTGAGATATATATAATTGAATTTGATGTAATTGATGGTGATTGCAATTTTGGTGTCTGCTGCATTATCGCATTGATTTATACCAACAAATCAATTAGAGACCAAAATTTATAATCTCATGAGGAGAGAGATCAAAACCCAATATACGGGTAGAATCAACTCAATGAATGAGTAGAGCAACTCTCCTGTTGGGAGATAACAAATATTTATTCTAATCATATTCAAATAGCTTAAAACAGAGAAATTAAGGCTTACTATCAACAAAAGATTATGAAAAGCTTAGGGTCTTTTTAAAAAGAGAAGAGAGAAAAAGAGACGAAGGCGGCTAGGATTTTAAACATACCTCATCTAATTATGATTCAAATTAAATTTTTGTTGCGATATAATTCAGAGGAAGTTATTCCCTTACATATGAATTTCTTGGTAATTGGACTATTGTATGTTGAACCTTGAGAATCTAACTTTACAAAAAAGTTAGTACACCAACAAAATTTTCCAACTATCATTAAACAATTGAAAATTTCCGACTTGACTTCCTATTACTTTGTGTTAGTCTAAGTTTTCGACTAAAATTATGTAATTCAAAACTTTTGACTATTTTCCTACTGCACAATTAAATAGACGAAATTTTCCAACTAAATTTCTGACTAACACAACAATAGTCGAACTTTTGACAAAATTAAAAATGGGAAAGGTAGGAAAATTACCCGCCTTTCATTTCCCTCTATATTCCTACTAATTTCTAACTAAATTTTGATCAGGAATAAAATCTATTTCCTACTGTTTTTTCGACTAATTTCCGACCATATTTTAGTTGAAAAATTTTTATATCTAAAATATTCAGTGAAAATGTTATTTTATTTTGTTTATTTTTTACTTTAATATTAAATTTTTAATTATTCATGATGAATTAAATTTTTTTATTTTAATAATCTTAATAACCTTTATGTGACTAACACTGTGGCAATAGGACTAAAATTAAACTAACGACTAATGATATACTAACATGATAAATGCTATAATAAACTATTATGACTAATTTATAATAGATTAAGTTACTTACACTAAACTAATTTATACAATTAATAATATACTAATTAATAATACACTAATAATCTTCAAAAAAATAATACACTAATACGACTAATATGTCTTTAATTAATGGCTATTATGCCTTTTTCTTTTTCTTTTTGATTTGATTAATGGTTATTATGTCTTTTTATTCTTATTCCATGTCCCAACCTCAATTACCCCCTCCCCCAAGGACATTTTTTCGTGGGCTTTACCATAAAATATTCTCATTCCCCAACCTCTTCCATTTTCCAATCCCTCCTAACAAACAAACAGTCTCAACAAAAGAATTCTCATTCCCTCCCCCCAAATCCCTCATGCCAAACATCTTAAGTCATTAAAATATCATTCTTACCCCTGCTAGAAGTACGTTACTCTCATTCATACAATTTGGTAATCTTACGGCCTATTTGGTTAGTGGTACTAAATGGTGGTAATGGGAATGATTTATAGTGTAAAATTTCATCAAAACTTTCATGTCATTCTTATGGTAATGAAACTTTGATCACAAAAAAGTTTTTTTGTTCACAAATTTCCATTACCTCCTAATACCACATCTCTCATTGGTAATGCATTGGAATGAATTTTATGAACAAAATGAGATGATTGAAGGTTGTCAAGCATGACCATCAAGATAGCAAAAAATTTTTTAACTAAAATTACACTAGTTTTTCATTCCCATTGACACGATTTATTACCATCTACCAAACGGGCCGTTAATACTTTAACTAAGTTCATTTGGTCAATACTCAAAACCATACCATCATAGCATTAACAATGATCAAGTTTTATGACTGATGAACAAGCACAACATTATAATACCTTATATATGTAAGGGTCTAGGTAGATTAGGGCCGAAGCCCTACATCTAATTGTGGTGGGAGTCGTCACCCAACCAAGGCTTCAATACAGTTATGCTCGAGCTTCTACAGAATAGGTAGCTAATCCACTGTCTTACACCACATTTTACATATGGACTAACACATGCGTCGAGATTTTACATGTCATTCCATGTTTCGCATTACCTTACCATCAGGGTCATTCAATCAGTACACAGATAATTTCACACAAGTATATCACATTTTTATTATTACAAATTGACTTAAACTTTGACTATTTTAGGTGATAACTTTCTTTATTTAATATGGTTATTATTCATAAATATTAAATTTACCTTTAAAACCTTATAAGTTCATACTTAATTCTTTTTTACACATTAAACTTTATTTATAACATTATCTTTAATAGTTCACTTTTAAAATACAAATAAATTCACACTAATAATTTAATATCCTATTAATAACCTTCAAATTAATATTTTTTACAAGTAGCTACCAGAATTTCTTTCTCTTGATATAAGCTCTCAAATTAAAATTTCTAACTTTAAACAAATAAAACTTTTATTCTTTTCACAAAATTAAAAATTCTAATTATAAATCAAGTAATATAGTCTTTGAATAAATTTTCAAAACACAATAAATTCAACAAAAAATCAATATTTTGGGTTTTGAAAAACAAGTGAAACTTATAGTTCACAAAAATTAATATTCTTATTATAAAAAAAACTTACGTAATGTAATATTTCTAGTTACAAAATTAGTAACACTTTATAAGTTCACCAAAATCAATACTTCTAGTTATAAAACAAGTAAAATTTATATTTTCATAAAAATTAATATTTCTTGTTATAAAACAAGAAAAAACTTTATTCTTTTAATATTTTCATAAAATCAAAATTTCACGCATAGTTTAGAAAAAGGCAAGTTTGTTATAAAAATACTTTTACATCTTTTTACATAAATTTTGGTCAACTAGTCAACTAAAGAAGATTTTGTACAAACTAGTTATTTAACATTTTGATCGTGCATTATATACACAGGCAAAATAACACAACTTATATAAATTATGGGAATATAAACCTTTTGTTTTAAAACTGTCTCACTAAGCGACAGTCTACTACGATAATGAGTTGCTCTTATGACCTCGGTAATAAGATGACCTTAAAACAAGAAATACACATGCAATTAATTGTATTAAAAAGGGAAATTTCACATAATAGCATCCAGTTTTAATGAAATGCCAGTGGTAGCACTTTTTTAAGAAAATTCCACAAGGCATCTAGTTTATGCACTATCTAATTGCCGTAGCATTTTCCGTTAAGTTCTTGTTAGATTCCATTAAATTCATCATTTTGTAAGTTTTTTTCCACATGGTAACATTCAGTTTTTGTTTAATTAACTATTTTAACGTTTAATTTCTCCCTTTTAAGCCTTTTTTAATATGATTAGAATAAATTTTTGTCCTCTCCCTATAAGAGACTTGTTCTACCCATTCGTTGGGTTGATTCTACCCATATATCGGGTTTTAAAGTCTCTCCTTGTGAGAGTTTGGAATTATGAATTTTGGTCATTAGTTGATTTATTGGTAGAGATTAATGCGATGATGCAGTAGACACCAAAATTACAATTATCATCAACTACATCAAATTCAATTCTATCTCAAGACTACACCAGATCGAAAGACCCCCTTGTAGAAGGTTGTATCAAACAGCGATGTGGAAGAGGATATTCAGAATTGTCAGATCTCATACACAACGATCGTAGTTTTGTTATTTTTGAATTATATTTGGTTTTAGTTGCTATGTACTTGCTAATTTTTATCTCTGATGTAGATGTCGTATGACTCTTTATTAATGAATCAGGTATTATTCAAAAAAAAATTCACTGTTTAATTCATTAACGCTCATAAATGTCTAAATATTTTATAGAAAAAGTATAAGAAACTATCTAATCTGGTCGAAACAAGTACTTATTTGCACATTTTTTGATACGTAAACCGAATAAGATATTTGGCGTCATTTTTACCTATCACAACGATTTTTTTTTTTAAAAATGGACGTTGGAATTACCCTTATAGGGTATCTCTTTTGAAAATCCGGTTGAAACAAGTACTTATTCGCCTATTTTTCGATACGTAAACCAAAAAAGATATTTGGCGTCATTTTTATCTATCATAACAATTTTTTTTGAAAGAACGAACTTTGCAATTATCCTTATGGGATAACTCTTTCGAAAATCCGATTGAAACAAGTACTCATTCGCCTATTTTTCGATACGTAAACCGAAAAATATAATTGGCGTTATTTTTACCTATCATAACGATTTTTTTCGAAAAAACGGACGTTGCAATTATTCTTATTATGGGGTAACTGTTTCGAAAATCCGGTCGAAACAAGTACTTATTCGTCTATTTTCCGAAACGTAAACCGAAAAAATATTTGACGTAATTTTTACCCCATCATAACGATTTTTTTTTGAAAAACGGAAGCCGCTACTATTCTTATGGAATAACTCTTTCGAAAATTTGATCGAAACAAGTACTTATTAGAAAGAGTACTTGTTGCAACCGATTAATTAAACATAAAAATGGTGAATTAAATGTTAAATGAATGTTAAAATTAACTTTCAGTAAAATCATTTAACATTTATGATTTTTTCCTTAAAATTATTTACCATTTATGGACGTTAATGAATTAATCGGTGAATTAAACAATAAAATGGTGAATTAAATGTTTAAATGGTGAATTAAACAAAAACTGGATACTACCATGTGGAAAAAACTTACAAAATGATGAAGTTAACGGAATCCAACAAGAACTTAACGGAATCCAACAAGAATTTAACGGAAAATGCTACGGCAATTAGATAGTGCATAAATTGGATGCTACTATGTGGAATTTTCTTAAAAAAGTGCTACCAACGGCATTTCATTAAAACTGGATGCTACCATGTGGAAGTTTCCTATTAATAACTAGGCTATTTAGTCCATATATAAAGACATATATGAAGGGACTCACAAGATTTTGTGCACAGGAATAGCCCATAAAATTTACGATTTAATTCCAATTAATTAGTTTAAAGTTGTAGCTGGTCTTGGAGGAGACGACCTCATAATGAGACCTTCAATTTAAACCAGCACAATTTGGGCGTGTAACAGTCTAGGAATTTTTTTTTTCATTTTCTGAGCATTTTTCAATTTTGATCTTAAAAGGGATCAATTTTGACGTTAAAATTGATAAATACTCAAAAAATTATAATATTGTTAAATGCAAGTGAAATAAACCGGCTTACATTTTATCTTAACTTAAGTCTTAACTTGCGACGTTATCGTCCAAGTATTTGTGTTAAAGTTGACTGTACTTAACACGTTTTTCACGTTCTCATGTTTTATTGGCATTTGTTGTTCATTATGTTGGACATGACTTTGCCCAATTCAATGGTGGGCTCATTCTTGACCATGTTCTTTTAGCCCAAATAAAGGGTCTCTTAGCACATTCGACAAAAAAAATCAATTACCATATGAAATGCTTTTTTATTTTATTCTAAACAGTAGGTCTTATGGAAGACCGTCTATTGTATAGACGGAGTCCACATAGGTCAGCCCAATCACAAAATGTGTATTTTTATTTTAGAGAAAAAAGAAAAAAAATAACCAAAAATAACCGTGCAAATTTTGGTAACTTCCAGCCGTCTATTTTGGGGAACTGATAATAGCTTCTTCCTTTCCCCAAAAACTCATAATTGCTTCTTAATGCAAAATTAACACCCCAACTCCATTAGAATACCAAAAGACCTTCTGCAAATGTAATTTTTAATTCTCCTTCTTGATAATTTACAGACCTTCTTGATAATTTACCAAAACTCCATTAAAATACCAAAAGACAAGAGAAGAATCTGCAACAACAATGGAAGAAACTGTAAGACCTCTTCTGATTTTCATTTGAGAGATCTTCTATTGAAATTTCTGGTTTTTAATGGTATGAATTTCTGATTTTTATTGAAGGTAAGATCTTCAATTCTTACATTTTTATTGAAGGTAAGAATTTTGATTTGATGTTTGATTTTGGGTTTTATGTTTGATTTTGTTCTCTCTTTTTAATGGGTATATTTTGGTTTATTTGATTTTATGTTTGATTTTGGGTTTTATGTTTGATTTTGGGTTTCTTCTATTGAAATTTCTGGTTTTTAATGGTATGAATTTCTAATTTTTATTGAAGGTAAGATCTTCAATTCTTACATTTTTATTGAAGGTAAGATCTTACCTGCAACAATTTAACAACAGTAATTTGCACAGCTTCGTTTATTCTGGTTTTTTTTTTTTGATAGATAGACCTCTTATCTTCTGTTTTTCTTTTTTTTTTTATAATAATAAATTCTAATTAAAATTACTTAAATTTGATCAATTGACTATTTAATTAGTACCTTTTTTTTGTATTTCAGTTCATGGAGATGGAGATGATGCGAACGACCTTAACAATGCTATATGCCCCTACGAAAGTGTGTTTGGGAAATTAATGGTTTATGTTTGGGCTTCTAATAACGTGTTTTTGATACTAACTGTCTATGTTATGGACTAAATGTCATGTTTATGTATGGTTCTATAATAATGCCTCTGTTTTGGGTTTTTAATGGTATATGTTTGGGGCTTTAATGGTATTTGTTCTGTGCTATAATAATGTTTTGTTTTTGTGTTTGGGGTTATAAGGCCTCTGTTTGGGGTTATAATGCCTCTGTTTTGGGTGTTCAATGGTATATGTCTGGGGGCCATAATGCCTCTTTTTTGGGTGTTTAATGGTATATGTTTGGGGCTTTAATGGTATTTGTTATGTGCTATAATAATCTGTTTGGGAATGTTTGCGGCTATATGGCGGTGTAATGGAATTATAATGTGTCACTTTTGGTGTTATAATAAGTACTTCTTGTATTACATTTGTTGTTTAGGGTTTGTCTTGAAGATTCAAAGGAACGTGCACAAACTGTTGTTTACATGATTCATCAAGGAAACGTTAATGTTAAATGCAAGTGTAAAAGCTTTGGGGCATGTGGCTGGTTGTGTTGTCATTGTTTACGCATACTTCACAATCACTCCATAGATAAAATACCGGAAAAGTACATCCTATCTAGATGGACAAAGGGTGCAAAAAAAAGTGTGTGGGAAAAGATGTTCAATAACGAAGATCATAGTAGTCAAAACAATGATAAGCAACAAAGGTTATTATCTCTTCAATGGAGGCACAATGTTATGTGGAAAATGTATAATATGATCTTGAGAGCACAAAACAACAAAGATGCTCGAAGGTTGGTTGATGAAATGTGTAACAAAACATATGAAGAAGTACAAAAGTTGTTAGATGAGTCACTTCAAGAACAATCGTCTGTTAATAGTGTATCGGGTGTAGGAGTCTTGGTATTAGACCCCGAAAAATCAGTTACTAAGGGGCGAAGAAAGATGATCAAGGGCCATTTTGAAAAAAGAAAGAGCTCGACCCAAAAGGACTTCGGCACTGCAACACCTAAAAAACATATAATATAAATAATGTAGTTGATGTATTATATTTGGTTCATTTTGACGTTTTATAATATAAAGTACTTCCTATTTTGAATTTAAACTTGAAATTTCAATTTATACATATAAAACGTTTTATATGTTCGTCACAACTTTATAGTGTTTAACTGTTTGAATTACAACTTGAAATTTAAATTCAAACGTTACCATTATACGCCCAAACTTAGTATAAAGTAGACATTATACGCCCAAACTTAGTTTAGGCATTATAGTGTATAAAATGAGACATTATAATGCCCAAACGTTACCATTATAACCCCAAAACTTAGGCATTATATCTACAAAACGTATGCATTAGTGTTCTAAAACTTTGACATTATAAATCCAAATTGGAGCCATTATAAATCCAAAAGTTAGACATTATTACTCCAAAAATAAGTCATTATAACTCCACTTAGACAATATAACAACAAATTAATTCCGGAAAGATTTTGAGCTCATTCATTATATCTCCAAAAATTACATACTATGATTCCAAAACCTTGAAATTATACCTCCAACACTTATATATTATAGGTCCAAAAAATAGGATAACTCCAAAAATAGGATAAAAAGGCATTAAAGCTCCAAAATTAGTTCATTAACACTAAAGAACTATGTTCGTTACAACAACAAGTTGGAATCAAATTAAGTCATTAAAGCTCCAAAGTCATTAAAGCTCCAAAAATTAAGTATTAACAATTTGTCTTCTTCCTTTGCCTTGTCTCCAAGTACAAAAACAGCAAATTGGAATCAAGAATTAGCCTAAAAACAAGTCAAATTTACAAGTTCACAAATCTTCCTTATAACAAAAAAATTCCAAATCATATTGTCTTCTTCCTTGGGGCATTTTTCCTCTGCCTTTTAACAGTTGTTTGGGCCGGTTTTTGTTGTGCTCTTGTGCGCTTCTTAGGAGTAACAACCTTTAGAGGATTGAGAATCCTAGCTGCCAATATTTTCGGTAGTCTTTTAGGTTTTTCTTTGGCTATTTTATAGAACTCAACTTTATAGACCATCTCAATGCTAAAAAAAAAAATCGAAATTCCACCCAAAAAAAACAAATAAAACCATTAGAAATAACCATTAATAGAATTCAAAGGTCAAGAACAATAAACCATTACAAGAACATTAAATCAAATTCGGCATTCGACATTCAAGAACAATAAACAGAACAATGAATCAAATAAATCAAAAAAAAAATCCGAAAAACATTAAAATTCAGAACAATGGAATATAAACCATTAAAAAACCCAAAATCAAAAATGAAATATAACAACCGAATTTTCAGAAATTTAAAAATCTAGAAAACCAGAAATTTCAAATGGTTTTTTAAAAATGTAAGAATTGAAGATCTTACCTTCAATAAAAATTCTTACTTTCAATAAAAATGTAAGAATTGAAGATCTTACCTTCAATAAAAATCAGAAATTCATACCATTAAAAACCAGAAATTTCAATAGAAGAAACCCAAAATCAAACATAAAACCCAAAATCAAACATAAAATCAAATAAACCAAAATATACCCATTAAAAAGAGAGAACAAAATCAAACATAAAACCCAAAATCAAACATTAAATCAAAAATTCTTACCTTCAATAAAAATGTAAGAATTGAAGATCTTACCTTCAATAAAAATCAGAAATTCATACCATTAAAAACCAGAAATTTCAATAGAAGAAACCCCAAATGAAAATCAGAAGAGGTCTTACGGTTTCTTCCATTGTTGTTGCAGATTCTTCTCTTATCTTTTGGTATTTTAATGGAGTCTTGGAAATATCAGAATATTGAATGAAGAAGGAGAGGTTGAGTGAAGTAAGAGTGTAATTTGGGAAACGGGAATAATTACACGCGGTTCTCAAGGAAGTTTAATGATTTCATTTTTTTTTATTTGAATATTCCTGATTTCCTAAAAATAGATGTTGGGCCGGCCCATTTAGTCCGTCTATCCTATAGTAATTACATATTTTAGAATACACAAAATCTCAAGAAAGTCCGTCTATGTAACATGATAATAGTAATTGTTTCTGCGTAGAAATCGGGACAATATCTCCTTGACCGGAAGGTCAAATCTTCGATAGCTTTGGAAGTCCGAATACTTCTATCGGCGAAATATCTGCAAAATGAACAAAGTTACTTGCCCGGGGTTGTGACCCGGAAAGCCCCTCCGACGCTCAAGTCAGTCGATGTGTTTGAAATGAGAATAATTTGTGACTAGAAATAGTAACTAGTGGGGAGAGAGAACATACCATTTAAGGTTTGACCCAGGGTATTTATAATGACAGATAGGGTTGATGAGACAGCTCTCAGGGGCATTTTGGTAATTTCAACTTGAGATGGGCTAGGGTGAGTATGCATTAGAGGGACTTTGGGCCTTTGGACCCTTTGACTTGGTCCAAAGGCATTGGGGCTAGTTGACCCAATAACAGTAATTTAATAATTTTTTTTCAAATGTCACTACCATTTTCATTGTATTGTCACTTTTTTTTGAATAAAATTATGAAATGCCCTTATAACAATCTTCATAACACTAAAATACTCTCTACACTTTCTAAAATCACTAAAAATTACACTTAAGCTTTCTTCAATTCAAAGTTTAGGAACAACAAATTAACCATGCAAACACAATCAAAAGTAATTTCTAACTTCCTTGTTTATGTCACCGCCGAGAACTTCAAGATACCGATCTTCAAACCCGATCAAAGTAACAAGAAGATTTTGTATGTGACTTGATATAAATTCTGGGCGAGATTCTCTTCCTAAAACATCATTTCCTCGATCTACTACGATGCTTGGGAATGTATAGCAAAAATAAGTTTTGAGGTACAAAAAAATTCACTAAATTCCTAGCACAAGGAAATTAGGACGATGTAGGAAAAACTTAAATGGAAGGAGATGCAGAAAATTACAATCGAGGATTGCAAGTTCTCTATGTAAGTGCTAGAGAGGATAAGAAATTCATAAATTATATTTAGTCAGTAACCCACACAAGCCTTCTATATTCATAGAGGAGCTTACACCATTTCACGAAGTAACATGTCACTCCTTAAAACACAACACTGATTCATGAACCAATTAATGTCAACTTTCAATCAATCCATCCCTATATATGTGGTTAATATATCATATTTAACTGTAAATAGTTATATTATAACTAACAAAATGGATAAACTAACTTTGCAAAGAAAAACCCGCAAAGAAAAACATGCAAAAATCTGCGACACTCACGGGCCGCTATTTCCACAAAATGTGCTTCCGATCCGCAAGTTGTTTTGCGATCCGCAAATACTATATTTGCTCAAAACAGGAACTTTGCAACTTTGGGATATTTTCCAATTAATTAATTTATTTATATTAGTAGTTATTTAATTTAATTAATTTTTGTTTACGTTAACCATTATATGCACTCATTTCGTGCGACAGTGCACATATTTTTCTACTTTGATGTTATATGTTTTTAAAATTTTAAATATTTTAATATATTTTTAATGTTTCATGTTTTTTTATTAATATAATGTTTATGTTTTTTTAACAAGTACTTAATTAATAATTAGTTTTTTCAATTATTAATTATTTAAGTTTGTTTAGTATTAATTAATTAGTGATTCCTTTTATTAATTATGCAATTTTATGTTAATTAATAATTAGTTAGTTTATGTTGTTATTTATTTTTAAATTGTGTAGTTATATGGCTAGTAGTCATTGTAGAGGCAAGGATTTTAGGGGTCTATTGTTTGCTAATAGCTCTAGAACTACACTTTATAGAAACGTGAAAAAGGTGTTACCTGGTATGTTCTCGTGCTATACGCAAGAGTAGGCTGTCAGACATAGTCAAACTTAGAAGTCTAGCACCTTAGTATAGGTGTATACATATGGATGACTCAATGAGCACACATAGTTTCTCGAGGTCTTGTAATGAGGAGGAGAATGGAGATACATAGTGAATACTTGGGTTTTTCGGAAAATTTGTGTACACTATAAATTAATGGTCAAGTCTTTCTTTATCACCAAGACACACTCTCACTTTCCATGGCATTTTCTCTAGGTTTACAATAATATTAAATAATTATAAACCGACTACCAGATATCCTACTTTTGAATCTTGGTCGAGCCGTATTATAAATTAGGGATGGACATTGGTCGAGTCTAGCAAGACCCATATCCAAACCCTATTTTTTAAGTCAGACCCTAACTTATAGAGTATAGAAAATTTGGATCCAAACCTAGACCCTTCGGGTCTAGCAGGTCTAGGGTCTCGATTTGGGTCTAAAATTTCTTTTTTCTTTTCAGAAAAATACAAAAAACAAACATTTTATACAACTTTTGTCTATTTTCATAAAATTGTTCAAACAGTTTTAATTAACAAGAATATATTCTAATACTTAATACTAGTTGAGACATCAAACATACAAAGTTTCCACCATTTAAGTTCTTAAAACAAAATATTCACCAATCTTTTGATGTTCAAAATACATTATACATATACAACAACCACATTTGAAATTACATAAACTAACAAATATATTCACCAATCTTTTGAAAGCTCTTAGGGTTGAGGATGGTGTGTCAAAACCAATATACTCAACATATTTGAGTGTACCACGATCACATAGGCTTATACAATGAGATGCATTAAAGAATAAAGAGTGTTAATTATCAGCTCGTCTTGTATGAGACCGTCTCACGGTGAGACGACCTCAAAACAAGAAGCCTTCAAGCTAAAAGTTTCTATTATTGGGCTATTTAACCCAAGTATTAGACATGTGTCTCACGGTGAGACCGTCTCATACAAGAATTTGTGGTTAATTATTATATTATGTGGGCTATACTCTCGCGGTTTCAAGTGGGATTGAGGGCTTAGATGATCTTAGCTCATATAGGGAAGCTATAGCTTTGATAGATGCAAGAAAGTGTGGCTAGAAATTATCATAAAGCAAGTTAGAGTTTATAACATATATTTGGTAGGGATGTCAATTCAATCCGAATCCGACCTTAGTTCGACTCGATCCGAGGAATATAATCCGATTCGAGTCCGAGGAAAAAGTCATCCGACTCCGACTTTATGATCCGAGTCCGAGTTAGAGATGGACCAGAGTTGGACCTTAATAAAAATCCGACACACCGACCCGACTCCGACCCTGAAGGGAATCCGACTTTAAATTTGACTTTCACACCAATATTTTGTTTCCTTTAAAACACTAGACGTGACTAATTCAAGTTCTCTCTCATACTATTTGTGATTTTCGATTTTCAAAAACTACTTAGTATTTTTATTTAGATTAATCAATCAAAATACGAAAAATCAGATCAAGAGAAATAAAATGCGCCAAATTAAAATGCGAGAAAATTTTGTTGAAATGTAGTAGTAGGACTATTTCTTTTGTTAAACTTGAATTCAAAGTACAAACTTTTTTTGATAAATTGTATTTAAAATAATATATTTTGTTAATTTAATATGCTTTAAAATCATTAGTACAAAATCAACGATACTGTTTGATGATAATCCGACTCTGCACCCGACTCCGTTGGAGATCCGAGAGTCCGAGTCGGGGCAAACTTGGAGTATGTATAATCCGACTCCGAGTGGAGGTGGACTGAAAAAGAAACTCTGACTATTATCCGGAGCAAAGTCGGAGTATGTTAATCCGAGCCGAGTCCGAACCATTGTCATCCCTAATTTTGGGGCCTCAACCATTAGGTTAAGCTTTTGGTTGAGTTGGTTCCTTGACATAGTATCAGAAGCCTACGTGAGAAGAGGTCAGGGATTCGAATCTCAACCACCCTTCATTTAAGTGGAATATTTAGCACCAGGTATGAGGGAGCCTGTGTTGCATCCACACTTTAGCCCAAAGGACTCTCGTGTGAAGGGGCGTGTAGAAATTAATATCAGAATATAAATTTAAGGTTTAAATTAATTTGTTTCTCATTTTTATTTTCAAAGGAAGGCAAAAGGCCCCTTAACTAAAAAAATAAAGCTTACAATATGGAAACTAAATAAAACAAAATATCTTAACTTCTACACTACTCAAAAATATTCTGAATAAAATCAATAATATTTTACTGATTATTTCCTAAATATTATTATTTCCTACACGTGTTAGAGTTTGTAACATATTTTAGGGCCTCAATCATTACATTAAGCTTTTGGTTGAGTTAGTTCCATGACAGTCTTTGTACATTAATGAGACCTAGTCTATTGTAAAGGAACCTAAAAACAATAGGATTACAGGGCGAAGATAGGTCTTCCAGAAGAAAGAAATATCGTCAAATAAAGGTGGCCTCATCTACAAAGCAAGGAATTACTCTCACATTGATAAGGCATTGGCTTCATCGAGGGGTTCTCTGCACCGGTGATATATTCTACATGGGGATTATACACTACAATAAATTTATCTTTTTACGACATTGGATTTAATAGCATCAAAAAAATACCAATGATTCATATTTTTTGTGTAATAATTATTGATTTTTATTTTTAGTTTCACCGTAAAGTGATTTAGCGACACTTAATTTGGTCTTTAGTGGCATACGTAATTGTCACTATAGTCTATAGTGACATTTGTGAGAAATGTCACTAGATCCTATGTCGCTAAAAGATTTAGTGTGACTTTTTAAATGTTGTTAAAGGATTTAATAAATGTCACTACCTCTATACACTACAAGAAATTGGAAATAGCGACATTTAATAAATATATCCCACTAAAAGCAAATTATGTTGTAGTGAGAAGTCTCTTTACGATTGTAACTATCTCATAAAAGAACCAAACATATTGATAAAAAGTATCACTTCATCGGAGATGAGATCAAGATGAAGTGTTTGAATTTGGTAAAAATTATTAAGGAGGACAATTTAGTGCGTGGATATGATAACTAAGAATTTATTTATCAACAAGATGAAGTGATTGACACACGTAGAGATGGAGATTTTTAGGTGATGTGTGCTTTATAATGTTAAATGATGTAGAGGTATGAAGATTATAATAGATGTAACTTGTGGCATTCAAAGTAATTAATATGGAAATTTTTGTATATGCCTTGACCTTGAGTTAATGATTCATAAGTAGACATAGAACTCTTGTATCCATCATTGATTAACTATGTATGAGGTTTGGTTTGGATATCAAACAGGGTCAATTCAGCAAAACAGAAAATACTAAGCTTAACACCTCAACCCCATTGGACCGTTAATGACTATCTATGGATGTTGTAGATTGACCTAGCACAAGACCTTTCAGCGCACCTTGGCCTCACATGTGCGCACTTGGAAAAAAACTTACCTGGAGTTCACTCATCTCTATATTTCTCCACACCAAGCACGCTTAGCAGTATTTTTTTTAGTTAATGGGCTTACTTGAAGAGAAGGTGCACATTGTTGATATGAGTAGTCTATAAGTCATGGTCGCGGGGTTTCTATTATACCACTTTTAACACTCTGATCGTTGGTGAATTAACACCCCATAAATAGGTCTAATTTTAAAAGAATTTTTTAAGGAAAAGCATAAACCAAACATAATCATGGGGCTGTTATCGCCACATATATTTCTGATAAGAAATAAATATATGGCTAAACAACTTTAAAATAATTTTATTCAATTTAACAACCAAATAAGTTTCACAACTGGGAGTGAAATTAAAACTGAGACATGATTGTGTAAAACTAGTTTCTAGGTGAACCTTACTGCACGATCTCCACGCGCTCAATAACCTGCACAAAAATAATACAAGACAAGGAAAGAGCTCCCAAAATCAGAATGTTGAGTAATTTCAGCCCCATCCCGTAAAAAATTAAGTTTGAAAAAGAAAAGTTTAAGAAAATAAAATATAATCGAGTCGAAAATAATTTTAGAAAATTATATATAGCTGAGTTGAAATTCTTTTTTATGAAAACAATATAATATCACATAGATGTTTGAAAGTTAATAATGACAACACATATATCCAATTATTAATTTGAAAGAACGAGAACTTTACCCCTATATCTACTTTTTTTTTTGAAGTGACCCCTATATCTACTTCATCATTAGGTTGTCACCCCAAATAATTCAATGCCAGCAGAGTAGTCATAGGTAACCCTAGTATGCACACTTCTCCTACTTGGATCACAACAAACAGAAGGAACACCAAACATCGTATCAAATAGCAAAAATAATAACCTGTCAGCAGCTATACTTACCAAACACGGCAACCTGTTCATCACCCCTTGGGTCATAATAAATCTAAGAGCTTCATTTCCCTCATGTTACACTATACGTGGCTTAATATATTTTAATAATAAATCGCGAGCACACAATCAATATAATCACACGTACATAATACTCCCTCCGTTTCTTTTTGTTTTTCCCATTTACTTTTTGCAACAATTTTCAATGCAAATTTTAAACGTTAATATCTCTAAATATACATAATCAAAAAGTATACATTAAGGCGAATCTAACAAGATTGATATATTTTATCTTTTAAATATGTGTCTAAAACATTAATTAAATTTCTCTCTCCTTACGATGAAATATTCCAATCAAAAAGAACATTTGAGAACAGAGGAAGTACATATTACTTTAGGATCATAAAATTTTCCAACAAAATTTATCGCAATAATATTGATTGTAATCTGATCTTCCAAATCACCATTTTAATGTCAATGAGGGGCAATAGGAATTAATATCATAAATATTTTTCTCCAAAATTCAATCGTATTTAAAATAATTATTTAAAAATAATAAAAATTTTATCAAAAATAATAATGTTGTAAATTAAATAGGTAAGAAAAACATAGTAAATGTTATTTGAGAATTAAATATATAAAATATAATATCATACAAAATAATATCATGCAAAATGTACATATCCCAACTAAAACGCATTAATTATCACTTTGCACATAATACTAACGGGATAATCATAATTAAATGGACATTGAGAATTACCTCAGAAACGAGCCTAAAATATAAATATACTTTCTAATCAACTTCATTTACAAACTTGATGTTTGAAATATAACTACTGTTTGGAATTTCTAAATGGATTATGTCTGAAGATGAAAAAGAAATTGATAATAAATAGGATCATTTACCAACTACAACCTCTAATTTTAATCGATTTCAATAAACAGACGCAACTTTGTTTTTTACCAACTATAGCCTCCAACTTAACAAACATGACGTCGAGACAGCCAAAACACCCCCTTTTAACCCCATTTTTTACGCTTTCTTTGGCTGTTTTGGCTGTCTCGATGTCATGTTTGGTAAGTTGGAGGCTGTAGTTGTGGTAAAAACAAAGTTTGCGGCTGTTTATTTGAAATTGAGTAAACTTAGAGGCTGTAGTTGGTACATGATCCTAATA